>PVJL010010985.1:0-45679 GCA_004026885.1 Lyroderma lyra
GTTAAGTCTTCCTATCCATGAACAGAGGATATTTTTCCACCTCTTAAAGTAACAGAAACTTTTTAAAAAAATAGATAAAACTAAATACAGCTATTAATAAACTATGTGTTTATTCCAATATGCAACTAAAAGATGTGGGTCTTCATTACATTATAGAGAGCTAATTAGAACAACTACTTAAAGGCTACATTACTTTTCCACAGTTCCCCTGCTAGTAGAGTTGGTGAAAATCATATTCAGAATTGTAGAAAACAACAATGACTGCCCCCCACCCCGTAACCTAAATGTACAAGTGACTTTACATTAAGTTTTTTTTGTATGGTATTTAACTATTAAAATCTTAAAACTTCTTGAGCCCATTATATTTTCTTCCACTTATTTTCTTTAAGTTTTATTTGCTAACCTTTCCCACTTTCTTACCTTTTGTTTTAATTTCTATATTCACACTTCTTGTATTTGGAAATCTCCCTCTCTGTTCAAGGCTGTTTCTCCAAGTTCATCACTATCACTTTTCAGAAATACTGCATTATAATGCTTTCTTACCAAAGAAAGCTCACAGTGTAATCATAATTTACTGCCCTTCACACTCAAGGATGAAAATAATGATCCAACAATTATGTAGTAGGGCATGAGTTTGAGTTGGGTTTCTAGTAGTAAAGGATGGATTTTCATTAATGAGCCCATATTGTTTTCACTGGGTTAAATGGTATGAGTTGTATGGCCTGAATTGCTATTCATCAGTTAGCCATAAAGAGTCCAACAATCAAAAGAAATAAGACATATACTTTCTTAGGGAAAAAATCCTCATTATTATTATTTTAGATATCTAATAAAGATGACAAGCGTGTATTTGTTGTAACATTGAGCATGCCATAGACATTCAACCAATTTGGTAATGCTAGTAAGACTAATTTAATTTATCTTCAAATAAGTTAGGTGATTTGGATCACAAAACTCACCTCCTATTTTTCTAGTCCCATTTTTAGTTAATTGAAATCACTGACCTCCATAACAACCCAGTATGGGTTAGGAGTTTTTACTTCACACCTCCATAGCGCATTGTCCTTACTTTTATCACATTTATTATATTGCATTGTCATGGTTCAGTTTGCTTGTCTTAAGCAACTTGACAATGGGGACTATATCTTCACTGTTTTCAACTTCAATCCAACCACAGTGTTTGCACATACATACATGGTTTATGCTGAATTAATAAATGAATGCATACAAGTCAAAGCAGCTTTTTCAACAGGGTTTTTAGTCACTGAAACTAATAGTGAGTTTAATATATTGATTTTTTTTAAAGGAAGATCACTAGATACTTAAGAGAGTAATAATACTGTTGTTATGGGGTGAAAATTACTGGAAAAAAATCACATCCCTATTCCTGATTTAGCTATACCAGTTCGAAAATTAAGAGAACCAAAAATGGCTTTCATAGGAAATATAAGAACATGATAAAACCATCTGAAGTAATACAAACTTCAGCTTGAGATTCTGTGGTTTTTCTTCCCACCCTAAATTATAATATTTTAACTAAAAGATCAGACATTTTAGAGCAGCTTTAGCAAAATTTTAAAAATCTTGAAGTTCTGGAATTAACCTAGTATTTATAGCCTAGCTTCCTGGAACTTTTTTCTCCATCTGCTGACTGTTGATATGCTGTAACCTTATATTCAGATTATAGAAATACAGCAAGAATGAATTTCATTTTTTTAAAAATATGTCACAATAAAAATTTGGCTTCAAATCTTGGTGTGAGACAGTTATTCTCTCACTAAAAAATATGAATGAAAAAAAGTAGGTCAATACTGGTGCTGAATCTTCTATGTAACATAAGAGCTTTAAGATTTAACTCTCTAAAATAATTATATATGACACATCACCATTTTCTCAGAGAAAGTATTATATATGGCCATTAAATGGGCAAAAATATTATTGATATGTTTTACTCAATACATTTTGAATGTAGACTATGAAATTCTTGATAGGAATAAAAATAAAAACTAAGAATCAAAAAAAATTATTTGCTGAAATGCTTATACATTTATCTTTCCTTAGAAAGCTATTATATTTTTCAAGAGGAAACAATCCTTCACCTCTGTTAACATTTATAATGTTAAGAATAATAATATTCCTTCTAAAACAGAAGCATCAAAACAATTTCAAAATCCTGCTTCACACATATTTGGTCTGTCTTAGTTTACCCCTTCTACTTACATTTTAGCTTTTGGTTTAGATTCTTGGATTTAAAAATTATACCAGCAGATACGCGAATCTATGACAGTCTTTATTTTCTATTGTCCACTAAAAGGAAAATACCTTTAAAATATTAAACTAGAGTTCCATTTAGTCCCCAGGATTTTACTTCTACATACCAACTCTCAATGTCAAACAACCAAAAAATAATATTGGACTTCTGAACAGAAAATAAATATTAATTTGCTTATAAAGACTACATAGCTATGAGTACAGAGAATAGAGAAATTATACTTTGAGAAAGGCGAAAGTAAAATGTAATTTTACTTCCTGTATATAAATAGATACATATGTAAATAACATATATAATGTAAACATACATACTGTGTCAGATTTTAAAAATTATGATGTACTCAAAAATATTTAAAATTGAGGATATTTTAATAATTATCTCATTTAAAAAATAAAACATACTATAGTAATTTATGATACAAATCAGGTACCAAAAATGAGGTGATTTCTTAGTACAAAATCTTTCTTAAAAAAATCATTTCTCTCAATTTAATACATAATACGCCACCTTTATAGAGTGGTAACAATAATTTATTACAAAATATAATAGAGAGCGAAAAAGTTTCCTAGACAAAACTTTTGTTACACTTGAACTAGCTAGGTAAGGAGGTGGGGCATGAAGAATAAACAATGTGTAGCAGGTGGGGCAGAGGTTGGCGATAAAATGAACATAGTAATTTTACGTGTCCCTTGAAACAGCTGTCTAATGTACATCCTCTAAGGGCATTCACTTGAAATATTAATAGGCTGAATCTGTATGGTACATTTACATAAAGAATTTCATATGGCTCACAAATACATTACAGTTTACCATTTCTTGAGGGAGGGACATTATTAATCACCATATAATTTTGTTTTATAGTTTTATCAATTTGGACAAAAAAGCAAAAGGTAGATTTCTAAAACATGGCCTTTTTTCTTATGTAGCTGGAAAATTGACCCATTACAGTGAAATAGGCTTTAATTCTCAGTGGGCACACTCAAGTGTAAAAAAAGTATTAGAATTTTTAAATTTCAGTATAAATTCAAAGTTAGAAAAATGTTACAAGGATAGAATAAGGAAGTCTCCAGAAAATTTATCCAGATTCCTCAATTGTTTACATTTTACCCCATTTAGTTTGTCATCTAAGTATCTAAATTTGTTCTTTTGGGAGTAAATTGGAGCAATGTTCTAAATAAGCATTTCCTTAGAACATGGACATAACCATAATACAATTTTAAAATCAAGAAATTTAATATATCTAATCCATAATCCATATTCAATTTTAAAATAATTGTCCCAATAATGTTGTCTGTATCATTTTACACTTAAAACAAAACAAAACAAAACACAAAAACCTGGGCCAGGATCCAATCCATTATCACATTTCATACTTAGTTGTTAATGTCTCTTTAGTTTTCTTTGAAACGGAATTTTTACCCTCTTTCCTTTTCTTCCTTTATCTTGATATTTTTGAAGAATGCAGGCCAGTTACTTTGGTAAATGTCCCTCATTTTGGGTTTGATGTTTCTTTTAATGATTAGCTTTAGGTTATGCATTTTGGTGGGAATACTACATAGGTAATACTGTGTCCTTTTCAAGTACATCATATCAGAAGGCACATGAAATGTGAGGTTAATCCAATGTTGGTGGTAGTAACTTTGGTCAGTTTGTTAATGTGCTATCCAATAGTTTCTCCAAACTAAAATTACTAGGTTTCCTTTTAATTAATAAGTAATATGTTGGGAAATACTTTGAAACTTTTATGTATAATTTTATTCAGTAATTTTAGCATCTCTTGATGATTTTCTAACTCCCTTATCCCTTGCATTAATTAGTTGCATTTTAATTTAAGGAAGAGCTTTCTCTTCTATCTCATTTATTTATCTATTCCTTTATGTTGGTATAGACTAACAAATTCTCATTTTATTCAGTGTGTTATAATCATTATCTTTTATTTCGATGCTCAAATTGTCCCAGATTGGGCTAGTGAGAGTCTTTTCAAGCTGACTCCTACCCAAATATTTTTTGCAAAAAAATTTTTCTTAAAAATAAGCCCAATTATTCTCTATTTTACTCTACCTCCAAAGAAATAAAATATTCTTCTATTATTTTTATTTCTATAGCAGAAAGTTAATAAAATATCAAATTAAAAAATGTTCTAGAATAATATGCTATGACATGACACTGATGACTGCTAAATTAAGTGATGAAAAACAACACTTCAGAAAAATCATTTCTTCTTTAGCTATCATTTCCTTATAGTTGTGATATATAATTTTTAAAGTAAATATATGTGCATAATTTTAGAGTATTCTACCTAAAAATCAAAGACTAACATTATATAACAACTTAAATATCTTCCCAACACTGAATTCTATATACTCTAAAATCATGCATATGTTATTTTCAATTAATTAGAAAGTTCTAATTAAATGTGGAATTGCTAACATGTAAGATGCTGCAACCTAAGATATTTCTTCAAATAACAATGGTCCCTCAAAGCAAACAGTTGGAATTCTTTGCTTATAAATGCATAATGCTGGTTTTTTTTGTCCTTTAAGGAGACAGATGCAAATATATAATTCAAAATTACTGAATATAACATTTCAGAGTTACAAAAAATTTGGAATATATTCAGTCTTGTATTTCCCAAACTATGTTGTGAGGATCACTTAATATATATGTATGTGGTTTCAATATAGGGTAACACAGAAACCTTTAATACTATATTCATCTTTAGGAAATTCGAAATGCATATTAATTTGGGGTGTAGAAACTGGCTTCAGTTTGTTTAATTTAGAATTTCTCAAAGTTAAGTACATGACTTAGAATTTTTTTTAGAAGTTCATTCTTAATATCTACCTGGGAAATAGCAATCTCATATTTCAGAAGAGAACTGTTTTTCGTAATGTCTCCTAGATAGTTCATGACAGATCCAGAAGAGAAAATGCAAATCTCTTAGATATTGGCAGTTTTTTGTCTTGTGTTAACTAACACAAGACCACCTTAGCACCTTTTCAGTTAGATTTTCAGTTAGAGTCCTCTTTACCATGAATAGTAAGAGTAGGCTATAGTTATTGTAAAAGATGCTTTGATGCTCTAATTAATGTCCAGTCTAGTGACTGCTATCCAAAATATAGGATAACAGGTCCTGTGCTGTGGAATTCAGTTTCTATAATTTAACACACTACATAACCTTTAAAAACAAATAGCTATGGCAATTTCCTATTTGTCTGACTATATAAATAGTGTCTTTCTTGTATCAAAGACTGGGTCTTGTGCAAGGTTGCAACAGCTATGTTAGTAAACACTGGACAAATTCATTCATTCATTTAACATATACTCTACTTTTTAAAAAAATGAATGAATGGCTTTGCAACAGCTCTCTCTGTTGAAACAGTAATGAAACAGGACAGTTTCTCAAAATGATCTCCTGGAGAATACAGCTCCAAAGGATGGGATTGGTCAAACAAGTTTGGAAAATGTTAGGTTTACAGGTTTCTTTTCTCCAGCACTTATTCAGAAGCTTTTGCATGATAAGGGCATTGTAAATTTTTAAGACAGAAAAAAATAAGGAGAGAGAGAGAGAGAGAGAAAGAGAGAGAGAGAGAGAGAGTGTGTGTGTATGTGTGTGTGTGCACGCGCGTGCATGTGCGTCTGTGTTTTAATTCCTCAGATTTACTTCATAACTGATACTTTCTTCCCACTTTCATGATACAGCTTTCTGAATATTGTTTTTTAAAACACCAGCTTGGGAAACTCTGATTTGATAAAAAGGAAAAGCAAATTCATACAGGAACATGAGACAAATCAGACTAGGTTTCCTGCTCAATTATGGTTAAGTTTCCAGTCTTAAAAAGTCTATGCCCATTTCCCAAAAAGGTATTAATTAACATACTTTACCACACACTTTCTGTTTGAGAGTTCTGGTTCTGCACCACTCTTTTGTATTTGTTTATTGCATCTCAGCCTGCTCAGCTTCTGCCTCACCTAGTTGTTACAGTTCTTATTTATTTGTCTCTCTCTGCACTTCAGATTTGATTCTAGGCACTGGCTTTCTAGTTTATGGCTTCAGACTTTTCAACATGGATTCTGGTCATCTGTACTTTATAATTTTCCCCGGTTATATAAAGAAACTTATAAATTAGTTTGGAAAGCTAATCTTTCTATTATCAAGAGGACACACAAAAAGACAGAGTTGATCTTTAGCACATTTGTGCTTTAATTTTCTTAGCTGAGAATTGTGATGTAACCTATTACTTCTTCCATTTTATAATAGTTTTGCAAAGAGCAAAGAGAAAACAAATCAGATTCTTTCACTACATATATTATTCTCTATTTGAAAGTCAGTCATCTGTGCAGATGCTTTAACTCATTCAATGCTTTCCTTTCAGGGTTTTATTTTTTTACACAGAGGTATTAAAGGGTGAAATAGCTTTCCACATTGGGAGAATATGGCTTCCTGAATATAAAAGCTGACTTTTTGGAAGAGATGCTCTATAACAATCTCACTGATGATAAAACTGATTTCTCTTTGTGAACATAATTTCATAATGCAGGCTCTGGATGCTATTTTATTTTTAATAGTTCAATACAGTTTACCAAAAATTAGGAAAAGGCAATAGACTAATAGTACCTTTTAAAAAAATAGATTTAGATTTAGATTTCTAAATTAGTAGATTACTAGAATTCTAAAAACAAGGAAAATAATAGGGGGAAAATCCATTAAGTCTTATCTAACATGATTTAAAATTTAAAAATGAAAATGACTATGTGTGCATTTTTAACTGGACTATAAAAGCATTAGGCTTTATATTTGAATATTCCTTGAATATTTTTAAACAATGTTTTAATGCCAACTTAAATATGACTGTGCAGACTTTCAGAGACCTTTTAAAATACCAGCAATATTAAACAGTGCGTACCCTGTAATTCTAGCATGTGGAACCAGAATGTTTCTGAGGTTTCAGTAAATATCAGCAATGCAGCACACTCTACCTCCATTTTCAATATCTAGGTCACATGGACCACTTAGAATACTGTGAACAGGGAAAAAAAAAACAAGCAGGAAGATTTCTGTAGAGCCATCAAGAAATCATAACAGCATTCAAATTATGAAAAAAAAAAAATCCCAGCCTAACATGATTTTAAAAATAACAATTCCTACATAAAATAGAAAACAGTGCCCTAAAAATAAACTCATCTATTATATAAACTGAGTAAAACCTTTCAGGAGTGTAATTTAATAAAATGTCTTTTGTTTTTACTATTCCATCAGATCTGTTTGTATGTGTGTGCGCATGTGTGTGCATGTGTGTGCATGTGCACAGCGAACAGAGACAGATAAGGAGAACTTACTGAAAATAAATGTATTGCTAATCAAAAAGCATATGCAATTCAGAAAAAAACTCTTCTGTAGTTAGCAATAATCAGAAACTGTAACTTCCACTTACAATAAGGCAAACAGATAATGACACCTGAAATTAAAATCTTTTTATTTACGTAAAAGAGACACAGAGGGTTGATAATATATTTTAATTGCAAAAAATGCACAGTGGTTTGACAATTTCTTTTAGCCATAATCATACAGTTGCAGATATCTAGAGCCTAGAATCAACTTGACTGTAATTTTTTATTATTTTTCCTTGAAATCTACTGAATTTATTAGGTTATGAATTTAAAATTTCTCCTTGTCCCTTCCCTAAGTTATCATGTGAAGGACAGGAAGAAAAATACATTCTTTAGCAAAAAGACAGACCCTAATAATTTATAATAAAACTATGCTGCCACTTATGATTTTCATATGTGTATAGTTCTTTTTAAGGGAGATAGAAATGAAAGCAACTTGTCTAAGTGCATTTTTCTTAATCTAGTCAGTAATGCTGAAGGGAAATCACACGTACGTCAGCATAACAATTAAGATGGGAAAACACTGAAAAACATTTAAATAATTAGGACTTACAGAGATGGAACTTTGATAGATTATTCATGTTATAAACACTTGGCTCTTACCGATGTTTTTTTAACAGCAATAAAGATTACAAATACCTTTTAATCGAGTACACAAAGGAGCTGCTTGAGACTACAAGAAAACAGGAAAAATGCTTTTTACATGTAACATTCTATTAATCGGCAGCAGTCCCCTTTAAAGCACCAAAATTTTCATATTGATACAGGTTAGGGAATTTGGATTAGAGAATTATTACAGTTATGGAAATATTCTAGAGGTGATTTAAAAATGAGTCTATAATATGAAGAAAAGTGAAAATTTAATATTATATACTTTATCTCATTTTTGTCATCATTGCCACCCTGTGAGAAAGAAGTTTTATACTCAATGCTGTCAAGTACTGAAAATAAAAGATCCTGAACTTCTAGAAGTCAGAGTCTGGTTTAAGGTTAATTTATTGTTATTTTATGGAAAATAACATTTCTGTTCAATGATAAGAGGTGAGTTGGTATCAACTGATAGATGGAAAGCACTGGTAGAGTAGGTAGAGATTAGGTTATTTCTAAAGAAAGTCACTTCTGTTTTGGTCCGGGGAGTAATATATTAATTAAATATAATATAATTTATTAATGTAATAGATATTTATATAATAAATATATTTTGCTTTAGTAGGAGAAACTAATTTCTAGATGACTGTAGCCCATTAAATACTGATCTATTTATCTCTAGAACATACTGTTTATTCTACATGTTACTATATATTAACTATATCTTGTGCTAAATGTTATAAAAGTCATGTAATTACATATAGAAGAACATGTTAGTTTATGGTGCTATTCTTCAAACTCTAGTTAGAGTGATCTTCGTTAAATGCCATTTTATCTGGTCATTTTTGTGATTGCAAATTTCCAAATGACTTCTAGTTAAAAATGGTAGGTAGACCACGCATGTTTTTATTTCTTTTAAGACTTACCAAAATGATAGTATAGAAATAAAAAAAAATACCCCACCACAACAAATGGGCAATAGGTCATCAATAGATAACAGACTTCAAAAAACTAACATGAGCTGGAAAACAGAAATAAAACTGCTGCAGTGGAGCACAGGAAGTCTCCGCCTACTGCAGACACAGAGTGGTAAAAGTTAAGCTTCCAGCCATTGATCTGTAGAACCACAGAGAGGGGTTCAGAGGCTCACAGATACCTGGTGAAAGAGCAGCAGTGAGAGTAGGAGTGAGAGGTGGGGCTAAAAATGGGGAGATTAACTGAATGATTATATAAAGAACAGATGGCATCCACATCTACTCAAGCAAGGCATTCCTAAAGCAACAATCAAAGGGTTCTTCTTGGAAGAAATCAATCCTAGAGCACAGAATAGCTTTGATGTCCGGCACTGAGGAAACTCTCCACTGCAATGGTTAGTCCCCTGGCCTAATCACCCTAACTACCTGAAATCAGGAAAAGCTGCCTGTGTGCAAAGTTCCCAATCAGCTGCTTATTGTCTCACTGTTCAATATGAATCTATAACCAAGGATTGCTAGATATTTAAAGAAAGTTTCCTGCACAAAAAAGAGAAATAAAAATAAGCAAACAGGAAAAGGAAGCTGAACTGGAGGAAATGGGTAACTTAGGGGAAAAAAGTAAACTTTAAAAGCAACTCTAGCTAGCATCCTCAAGGACAGAGAGTAGAAATCATATCCATAAAACAGTAATAATGATTATTGTAATGGCAATATTAATAGCAAATACTGTATTCCAGATATTGTTCTTAGTGTTTCACATTTATCAACTCATTTCATTTAATGTCAGAACTCTGAGACAAGTATACTATTATTATCTCAATTCAATCTGGGACAGAGACAAACAATTTAAAATTGTTCAAGGTGAGAGAGTTACTAAGTGGGAGAGATGAGGATTCAAATTCAGCCTGGCTCTGCAATCTGTGCTCTTAAATCACTATCCTCTTCAGCTTAAAACAAACAAAACAAACAGACAAGAAAATAAAAGCCTCAGAGAAAGAAAATGTATCCATGAAAGACTCTTGGAAAATAAAAATGTAATTTTATACTTTGATCCTCTTGTAAGTTTTTCTTTCTTTGGTCTCATTTTAGGAATTAAGAGCATTACCTGAAAATAGATTTAAAAAGAAACAAAAAGTATCATTGAATAGATGAGATGTTAGTTGTTCAGTGTATGTGGTCCTTCATGGAATAAAAGAAGTTCTAGAAGGAAAGAACAGAAGAAAATAAAAAGAAATGGGAAGAAATTACTAAAGAAATAATACAAGATAATTTTCTGGAGATGAAACTCCTCAGATGAAAGTGCTCACTGAATACAACATGAATAGAAACATCATTTGGAATTGAAAAAATGCCAAGAAAAACAAGCGCAGACTCCAAAAGTTGCCAGAAGAAAAAAGCAGGTGAACTACAAAGGACTTAGGCTGATGTTAATGAATTTTAGGAAGCTGTGAAAAATCACCTTTCAAGTTCAAAGAGAAAACAATTTGTCCTCTACAATTACAAACAAACTAGAATTCAGACAACATGTAGTTAGATCACCAGCAATTGTTTCTCTACAGCATACTTTTTTAAAGACACGACTTTTCAACAGTTTTTAACACAACGATTGTTAAGACTACTATAAAAACAAGCTAGCAGAAGTGGTACAAAAATGTCAGTTTTTAGACAGTGTCTCACGTAGAGCAGGTAGTGCAAGTGCGGCACCTTTAATGCATTTTCTCTGTCTCCAATACTGACGCACACATTCCTTCCCTCCTGGCATTGCTCCCCTTTCTCCTAGTCAGGCCCTGCCCCTGGGCTTGTAGCTTCTGGTGTCAGATCCCAGATACACCTCTAGTGAGAATAAAGCATGTTTCAAAAACGTGCAGGTTCAAAAAATTTATCATCCATACATTCTTTCTCAAGAAGTTGCTAGGGACATGTTTCATTAAAAGAGGCTGTACAAGAAGAAAAGAAAAAAACGTGGGTTGCCCTCGTACCAACCAGAAGAGCAGACAAGAGAAGCCCGAGGAAGACCATGGTGCAGGTAGTGGGTGTGAGGCTATGGAAGAGCAGTTTTTAGGGAAAAGAATAATAACAACAACACAACAACAACAAAAACAGAGATGCACAAGAATGTCTCATATAATGGAGAGCTAGAAAGAACTGGGAATAATGATAAAGAAAATTAATGCAAAAAACCAAAGGTAATTTGAAATTTAAAAAATTGCATAAGCAAGGACATATAACCAGGGATACCTCTTGGGACTATAATTAATGATTAATTAAAATGATTCTCTATCTGGCACTGTTTTAGCTATGAGAATATAACAGTGAGGGGAAAATAAAAAATCAAATTAGTTAAAATAGATAGTAATCTGTGTCTTCTTGAAGCTACAGTCAAGAAAGGGGAGAGTGACAATCATTTAAAAAATTAAGTGAAGTAAATAATATTATTTGTATTGACAATAAGTACTGTGGAGAAAAATATAACAAGGAAATCTAGTCGAGCCAGAATGCCAGGTCGGAGAGATGCTGTTTCCAATAAGATGACAGGAATGGCCCTACTGAGCAGCTGCCACTGGGGTCAAGAACTTCAGGAAGGGAAGGACCAAGCAATGTGGTCAACTGGGTGACTGGGTATTCCAAGTGGAGGAAATAGCAGATGCAAAGGCCTTTTTCACAAAATAATATAAATACTTAATTATGGTTATAAATTTGATGTAAATGGCATCGAATTTAGAAATACTAAAATGATAGAACTTAGAAGTACTACAGTGAAAGAACTGAGGACAGAAGTACAAAGGTGGGTACACTACCATTCTCATCTGACAGAGGAGATAATCTCCAAGCAGCAGTTACAGTTAATGGGACAAAAAATTAAAGGTATTAGTTTATTATCCACAGTTACAACAGGGAAACCAAAAATAGAGACAAAACTGAAGAATGATGGCGAGAAAAGATGGAGAGGGATAGAGGACTAAGTGTAAAATACCTCCTCCATGTGCATGTGTGTATGTGTGTGTGTGTGTGTGTGTGTGTGTGTGTGTGTGTGTGAATATATGATGGCTAAAAGTGATAAATAAAAAATGTGATATGGAAGCAAAATACTTTTACCTGGATAAATGAAGATAAGTATCAGAAGGAAAATAGAAAAATAAGTAAGGCTTAAGTGGGAAAAGCTGGACCAAAGAACTATAGATTTTAACCATGTGTATTATTAATTTGATTTTAGCACACACATACACACACATACCCTTTGGAGATTTTCCATTATTTGTAGGATAAATATCAAAATCCTAAGGAGAGCCTACAGGGTCATGCTGGCCTCACCAGTCTCACCTCATGTCTCCCTCTGCTACTTTGTGCTCTAGCCACACTGGCCTTCTTTCAATTTCCTGAGCAAGCAAGCCCGTGTAAGCTTCTATCTGTACCATTCCTTCCATTTAAAATGTATGTGGCCAAATACTCTCCACTTCCAGTCCGATTTATCCATTAGGAACAGTAGGCACAAGTGCCTAGGGCTCACAATACTTCTAAGGGTCCATGAAATGTGAAATGTTTTAATGTATAATATTAACACATATGCCTTCATACCAGTCTACTTGCAATATATAATTTTAAATATATTTTCTGGAGGAAGGGGCCCATAAAGGCAAAAGTGCCTAGGGCCCACAAAAGACATAATGTGGCCACTACCTACCCTACTCCCCAATTCCATTTGACCTTGTGAATCTCACTCATCCCTCAGATCTCAACTAAAATGCCTCCTTTTCAGAGATCCTTTGCTGATTCTCTCGGACTCTATGAGGCCCGTATATATGTTCTTCCATCACCTTGTAATATGGAAATGAAATAAATTATTATGTAATTTTGTGTTAAATGGAATCAGGAACCATGTCTACCTTGTTTACCACAATATCCCCTGCACAGAGAGTGTGCAATGATGTTAGACCCTGAAGAACTGAGAATCTCCTATTGTGGCTCATTCAAACCCTTGTTCAGTTTTCTGATCCTGGGTTTGCTATTTATTGTTTAATCTGTTATTGACTCAGTTTCCTCATTCAAAAATGGGAATAATAATGAAGTTGTGAGTTACAGTATAAGGTAGAATAGTACCTGGCATATAGTAAACCCCATTTAAAGCCTAGTTATTCTTCATGTTATTAGATGATTACTACTCCTATTTTTATTACAATTATTATCATCCTGCTGGGTGAGTTAAGTAAATGTTTTGATTTGTTAATTCCTATGCTTAAAGGGGGGGGGTTAACAATTTAAGTCACAAAGTTTTTAGAGAAGAGTTAGGGAGAGCAAATAGATATAAAGACAGAAGGAAACAGAGGTGTTGATAACTGAAAATACATAATTGTACATGAATCCAAGACCTAAGAGCTTTTGAAATGTCCACACTAATCAGTTTATAATTTTACATGGTACGATCAGGCTAGAAGAATATTTTCAGTAAAGAATAGCATGTCTGCATTCTCTCAAACATAAATTTCCATGAAAATCTAATAAATATGAGAGGAAGCATTTATTATCTTTTTTAAAAATTCTTCTCTTATTTCCCCTGAATAGATGGCTCTACACAGCTGAACATAATTTCAATAGTGATATTATTTTCTTGGAGTCACAATTTTTTATATCTAATTCACCTTCTACAGGTAAATAAAAATACATACCCCAAAGCAGTAAAAATAAAATATAGCAACAGTACATAAAAAAACCTACCAAGGGTTTTGTTTTGGTAAACAGTTGTTACCATTTAAGTTTTAGACACCTGAGATAACCCTTGGGATACAGTGACAGACTGGTATTTCAAAGGATATGCCACAACCCAAGGATACTTTTTGAGGATAAATGGCTAGCTAGGAGCATCAATATCCTGAGGCTTTGCTTTGGGCCTATAATCTCACCTAATCATTACTTACAATCTCCCAGAAAAGCCTCAAGCTAAAGTTCTGATTGCTATTTAGAACTAAACTTTCAAATTCATTTTTGAAAACCCTTTTTTCTTTCACAATTTCATTTTTTTTTGTCTAATTCATGTGCACTTTTAGATATCAACTGCAGCAAGCATGAAAACCTAGAGCAACAGTCAATCTGTTTGAAGTGTTGCTTTCTTTTTTACTAATTAAAAAAGACATTTTAATAATAAAAGTGCTTAAGGACTACATTGCATAATACATGTAACTGAATATATAAAGTCCTTAAAAGGGATATGAAAAGCAGTGATAATGGAGAAAGGTTCGGTAATTTAGATTTTTGTAATACAGTTCTTGTAAGCCATCTATTTTATTTGAAAAACCAAAATAATATTTATAATTGCAAAAATGAATTGAGGGATGCAACAGTCCTTGAAAATCAGGAAATAAGCTAGATAGTCAAATTATGCCCCAAATTTCTTTAATTAGACCTTTCACTTTTTTAACTTAGGATGTAAAAAATACTTTATCTTGTCATCTATCTTGCAAAACTTTCCATTTTTGCTTAATTTCTAGGACTGATCATTGCAATCCTTTTTCTGTTCTTCCTGTAACTCTGTCTGTTGGAGTAGACAGTGAAATACAATTTATTATTGCATATAACATGTAAGAGTCTCTTCTCCTAAGAAAAGCAATTACGAAGTGGGGTTATGCGTCCCAGACTGCCTGGATTACAGTCAGATTTCTTACTTCTATAAAGGGGATAATAATAGTTCTTAACTCAAAGTATATTATAAGGTTTAAATGAAACAAACAATTTGAAGTGTTTTATACATTGTCTGGTAAATAGTAAGCACTCAATAATTGTTAGTTATTGCTGTTAATACTAATAACTTTTTAGAACCATTATTTACTTCTTAAATGTCTTCTGAGAAAACCGAAATCTGAGAAAATAACCCAAAGGTCTCTCTTGATTATTAAAACTTACATGATTTTACTGAGCTATGACTACGGTTCAGACTTATTTTCCTTCTCTGCTTTTGAGACTAACTTTGCTTTGTAGCCTTCTTTTTTGAATAAGAATCACATGTGGCAATCTTCTGTATTCTCTCTGGCATTAGTAATCCTGGGATATTTTCCTAAGTTCTTATGAACTATCATATTCACTATCAAAACCAATATAAGACCCCAAGAAAGTACTGTTTTCTTCTGAACCAATGCCTTACAAACTAATCTGATATTAATCACATACAACATGTAAAGTTTTGTATTCTGTGTAATTCAAGTATTAAAAACAAACAAACTTGTTACGTTCCAGGGAGGCCTACTTGTATATAAAGTTTTACTCAAAAGACTTGGGAAGGTCTCTATTAATACAATAACACAATTCACAATTTATGACAGTACCTTCTAGGGACAGAAAAATAAAATTTATGTCACTGTGTAAAAAGAGTTATAGTTTCTATTAAGGGATAACTTTAGCAAAAATGGAAACTGAGGGTTTTTATTAAGATATAACTTCAGTAACAACAAAAAAGTATGTGTCATACAGATATGTATATTTAATTCATGAGAAATGAACAACTTTTTGTTTTGTCCTAAGTATTTAGTATAATTAAATTGTTATAGAGGTTATTTTAAAATCCTAAATTACAAAACACCAATCTTAGCTAAGGATAATGTTTGGTATAACATTTTAAGTGTGTTGTAGTAGAAGTCAATGATTTCAGCAAAACAAACTACAGCAGATGTAAAACACGGATTAGGTAAAATTACCTTTAGAGTCATTCTCATACTGAAATATTAAAAAGTTAAAAAGGATTAATGTCTGAATTTGCTTCAAAATAATATGAGTTTTAAAATAAAATAAGATTAGCCATGAGTTCTTTCTTAATTATTGAGGCCAAATTAAGGTACACTGGGGGTTCATTATGCTATTCTGTTAAATCTTCTGTATGTGAAATTGCCAGTAATAAATAGATTTTTAAAGTCAATGTTTTTAAAAAAGACAGCAAAACTGGAATCCATGAAGAAGATGACTGATAAATTTAACCTCATAAAATGCTAACCTGATATGGCCAAAAATAAAGCACATAAACCAAAAGAAAACATCATAACAAAATATAAAAAAAAAAAGAAAATAATTGACACATGTGATTTACACTGTTAATATTAAAATGGTTCTTGATTCTTACTAATCAAGAAAAAAACATCAAAGAGCCCAAGAAAAATTTCAATTGGGGCATAAATGAGATGGTCATGAAAGAAATATAAAGGACAAAAAAAAGCTACTAATTTCACTAGCAATCAAATAAATGAAAATTAAAATAGCATATATTTTTCTCATTTTAGATTTACTTAAAAACAAAAACAGTTAATATCAATGACAATACTATGGAGAAAGTAGCACTCTCATACACTGTTGGTGCAAATGCAAATTGGTAGAGGCTTTCAATATATTTACCATTTGATCCACCAATTCCATTTTTAAGAATATACTGTAAGCTAGTATTTTACAAAGTTTTAGATGGGATGTGGTGAGACATTACTTTTTAGAGAAGTCAGTACAGAGATCTCCCATATGCTCCTTTCCCCCACACATGAACAACTTTTCTAATTATCAGCATCCCCTAGACAGATGCAATTTAAGAAAGGGTTCTATAATCAAATCAGGTTTGATTTCTAAACCTTACAATATTACTGTATATTGGTATTCTCCAAGGTGGTGGATAATAGACAATGTTTCCTTATATCACAGGCCATGAAACACATTCATCAGAGAGCATGCTTAGGAACTGAGTTCCTGCAATACTTACTTTAGGAAATTGTCCTAAAAATCATTAGACATGAATGAAAAGATATATGTACAAGGACGTTCAATGAAATCATGTTAACCATGGGGAAAGACTGGAAACATCTCAAATACTCAAGAATTGGAAAGTGATCACATAATTTATGTTATATCCTTAAACTAGAATATTATATAATATAAACATTAACAGTGGTTATGTAGATGATATTTATGACATGAAAGATATTGCAATTACTTGTTAAGTAAAAGAAGCAGCCTAGCCAAAGAGCATTTATATCCTATTGTTTCTAGTCATAATTATAATTATACAGATACATATGTTAGGCATATATTCATATACGAGTATATCAATAAATTAAAAAAGACATACAACTGAACATAAGGAACAGCTATCTCAAGGTGGTAGGATACCTTTCCATATTGTCTTGTCTTTTTTTTTTTTTTAAATGAACATGTATTTATTTTATAATAGAAATAGCTTTCAGAGGCAACATGATTATGTGTCTTAACTGGCATTTTAACGTATAGATGTCAAACGTTTTTCACATTTAATAAAAAATTAAGTTCACAGACAAGAAAACTATAATTATAGAAAGAATTCATGGAGAAAAAAACACAATTCCTACCTTCTGGAGAGAAACTGATAAAAACATAAGTGCTGTGAGACCCAGCAGTGTAATGGAGGCAGTAAATCTCTAGTTGCTCTATGCCTTTATGAGTCCCTATAAGGGAATACCTCTTCTCTCTGTAACAGAAATAACATAGACACACACATTTATTTAAAGAAGAGCTGAATGGAAACTATCTTTAAGTGCATATTGGAGCTATAACAGACTGCCTGCTTTCAAGAGGGGTCTCATATATACAGTTGGAAATAGAACCTCTTACATGTGTATGACCTTGGAAAAATTATCTTCTCTGTGCCTCATTTTCCTCATCTGTAAAATGGGGATAATAATAGTACCCAACTAGAAGAGTTGTTATAAAGATTAATATTCATAAAGTACGTACAACAGTGCTAGATAAAATGGTATATCCTATACATGTGGTTAAATATATATACATGTGGCTGGGGTTGGTTATATTACTAGAGACCCTTCACAAAGCATATTACTGTTAGTGACATTTTACTTCTGTTCACCAATCTCAACTAATTCTCACCTTAATGCTATGAGGTAGATGTTATTATCACCTGGCTCTCAGCTTTGTAAATCAGAAACTTGATTATATCAGCTCCCCAAACTGTTATAAATAAACTCACAAGAAACTCATCCATTTAAAAGGGGAATATTTTTATTGTACCAAAATGATATCCAATACATTGGATAAAATACTATTTACTGATATTTGGTCTATTTATGTACAACCCAATTAGAAATGTCTTACCAGTATAAACTTAAAGCAAAGAGAATTAAAATCTCAAATTGGACCTTCCATCAACCCAACGTAGGATGCTTGTCTACTGTGCTATCAATTTCCTCTTGCTCTTTATATGATACTTTGAGATGGCACATCATCACCAATACATTATACTTGCCAAGAATATTTAATCTGAATCTAGTAATAAAAACATCCAGAAAAATTTAAATTAAAGAACATCTTACAAACAATTGGCCGAGATGTTTAAAAAATGTCAATGTCATAACACAAAAAGTCTTGGAATTTTTTTTTTCCAGATTTAAGGAGGTTAAATGCATATGACAACTGAATACAATATATAATCCTTAATTGGATCTTGGATGAGAAAAAAAAAGACAGCAATAATTAATGAAAAATTAGAAAATTTAAACTATAGACTTTTAAAACCTCTATTGGTTAATACATTTAAAATTAACTTAGTTTATTCTTATAGATAAGGTTTTTCATTCATGCATTTATATTCATCATAATTTATTAAGTGCCTATTCAGTGTGATAAGCATGCAGATAACAAAAATTCTTGCTAGTAACGGACCCTAAAATATAGACTTGGCTGGGCCAAAGAGGTCAGGTGAAGGGTAGTGAGGACCCCTCTATCTCAGTCTGGCAAATTAGCAAAAGAGCCAACTACCATCTGTTATACTTGGGACTCAGGCCATCTTTCTACTGAAGTATTTTCCCTTCTTAAGGAAGAAAGAAAATCAGATTGTTGGAGCAAGTTGCTATTAATACTTCACGCAGCCTTCAGTAAATTCTATAGGAAAGAGTGACACATCAGGAAGCAGAGAAGAGAAAAAAGGATAGCTTTGCCAAAAGAGCCATGTTCTGTCTGTGGCTGAAAATCAGATGACACGGACCCTGGCAGGACTGAAGAAGCCAAATGATAAATGTTTTATAATGATCTTTTATTTATTTTCTGAATAAATTATTTGCATAATACAGAATTTGAAAGATATAAAAAGGCGGTGAAAATTTTCTCTTCTTGTCTTGTCCTCAAGCATCTGTCTTCCTTCCCCAAAGGCAAACCGATACCAGATTCATATATTCATCCAGAAATGTTTAAAGCACTGTCATATCTACACATGTATTTACAGAAATGGAGGTTATACACACTATTCCCTGCTTTCTTCACATAATTTGTTGTTTTAACTGATTTCAGTACATACCTATCTGCCTTATTACATATTCTTATTATAAAGTTTATAGCATAAAAACTATAGAGTAGACAAGAAGGCAAGAGGATATAACAAATGTTTTCCCATGCAGAGGAAATAAGATACTGGCCATCGGGCAGGAAAGAGCATTGACTTTTCTAAGTATAGAGTACCAAAGATGATAGTCAACTGAGGAAGGTACCTCAAAGGGTTTGTCTGAAGACATCTTTGGATTTTAAGCATGCCAATGTATTGTGGTAGAATATCTGAAAAGTTACTGAAGCCCCTGCCTTGAGAGCGGAAGCAAAAGTAGTTAAGACCGATCTGGCAGACATAAAAAAGGCTGAGGTTTGAAGAAATGGGGCAAAGAGTGCATGGTCCTTGCAATCAGAGACCATGGCAAGGACCATGGCAATAGATCCAGTGTATGAAGTCCAGAGGCCAAGTAAGAGGAACTGCATCTTGGTGGATGCTGGCACATGGTGCCAAAATGCCAAGGGTCAAGCAGTAACTCAGAAGAGATATGCAAGCAGATAAAACAGGTGGAATCTCACACTCATCCATTTATGGCAGGATGATGAGTCTCCCTAGGAACTTGGGGAAGAGTAGAAGAAGAGAAGAAAATAAGGGGTAGGGGAAGAATCTTAGTTTAAGCAGGGGTGTCATATCTTTTGTCTTCCCTGGGACACATTGGAAGAATTGTCTTGAGCCATGCATAAAATACACTAACACTAATGATAGCCGAAGAGCTAAAAAAGGTCCATGCATAATTTTCGTAATATTTTAGAAAGTTTATGAATTTGTGTTGGAACACATTCTAACACATCCTAGGCCGCACGCGGCCCACAGGTTGCAGGTTGCAGGTTGGACAAGCTTGGTTTAAAGCCTAAATGGACTCAATTTTAATTCAGAAGTGACCAAGCAACTACCAAATTGGTAAGATTAAATTTTCCTTTATCTGTGGAAATGGTGGTGGTAGTGGTGGGAATACTAGGAAAAGGGGTTTGTGAGATAAGTCAGTTTTAGAAATTAGCAAATAGTGTTTTACACACTTGAGATAAACAACTATAAAATTTAAATCTACACAGTCAGCTTATAGAGCTGTTATAAAGATTCAGTGAAGTGGTTATGTGAAAATGAACAATAAATGGTATAATTTTCTGGTTAAAATTACTGATAGTAACCTTTCTTTGACTTCTCATCAAGTTCTGGGGAACTGTAACAAGGGTTGCATAAGTCTAGATTTTATACACACTAACTTCCAAAGAGTATTAGCTTTGAAGTAAATCAGTCCCGGGTTCAAAATCTACCTTTGTTACACACTACTTGTATGACTTTGGGGAAGTAACTTAACTTCTCTGAGTCTCTGGATATTTATTGATAAAACACAGTAGGATAACAAAAAAATATTTCATAAAGGTATGAAGTAAGAATGAAACCTATACAGCACCTTGGCTCATGGTTGGTGGACCTACTTTCTTTAAAGTTTAAGTTTAAGTTTTTGATTTGGAAAATTTGATCATCTTGTAATATGTCCTGACTATGAGAGACTGAGTTCTGTAATATATAATTATGACTCCTAGTTATTGTTCCCAGGCCAAAGAAGCAATATACATTCCCACATGCTATGAAAGAAGCAGGTTTGTACTATAATAAAATCATTTAAATATAAAATACATGATTCATAAACAGAAATCTCCTTAAATCTTACTCTGAGACTGAATATAGAAACTGAATGCATTGATTTTTAATTTTCTCCAAAATGAAACTGTCTTTTTCAAAAGGCATTTATCTCAAATCTAACAAATACTAAAAAGAAACTACTCAGTAGATAACAAAATCAACAATACTGATTTCTGGTTAAAGACGGTAGATTAAATATACACATTTAACTTGATCCCCTTTCAAAACCACACTAAAATACAATACAATATTAAATATTTTCTTAAAAAGCACAAACCAAGAAAGAAAAGCAGAATAGAGATGAATGATAGTAACCAAAATTCGGAAGCTAGAAGGCAGAAGAACTATATAGTTAAATGAACAAGCAAAACTGAGCAAGCTGAATCCTAAACCAGCAGTAGGTAAAGCCAGGAAACAAGGTTATTTGCTTTACAGTTTCCAAAAACCTTAGGAATTGGTGGCACCCAGGCTTATAAAAGTGGGTTAAAGGTGGAAATAAGAGCAAGCCTGTTACAAATCTATTTAAGAATTAGTCTCTTGAATTCCCTTTCTACCTTTCACAACTGGACAAGTACCTCTCTTTGTCTCATCCCAGCAGAAGACTAAATGCTTATTCTTTGGAGAATTCTGGAGGGCAGAGTACTTAACTAAAAACAGAACTGAATGCCATTTTATATGCTGAATATTGAGACTCTCAGGTCCTCTTCTACTTGGTTTATAGGATGCTAGTAGTTTGTCTTATAACCTCTAGGCAGGAGAGTGGGAGATTTTTCTTTGGTGAATCTAACTAGATTAAAAAGGTATACAATAAAATGATATTGGGGGTTCCTGAACAAAACAGCACAGTCAGAACTAGGGAACTCACACTTATTAAGCCCCACTTATGTTTTATCTAGGTATCACCCCTTCTTACTACCTTAAATGTGAACTGACAGCCAAAGACCACTAGACATCTGAGGAAAGCCTCTAACATGAACGATGAAGCCTTAAACTTTAAGGAAATGAACAAGCAAACAGGAAATAGAATTATCTAGGAAAATAAATTTTCAAAAAAAGTACCTTCAAAGAGATAAGAGAAGAACTGCATCCACAAAACAAAAAATTATTGATTTTTTTTTTTGTTTTTAAAAAGGAACAAAGAAAGTGCTGCTGAAAATCAAAATTATGATAGAAATGGAAACCTCAATGGAAAGGTTGGAAGATATCCAGTAAATAGAGAGACTAACAGAAAGGACATAGGAGGGAAAGGATAAGAATATTAGAACAGTTTATGAGGTTCAACATCCAAATAACGGAAAGAAAAGGGAAATTGGAGAAAAAGAAATCATCAATGAAGTAATTCATGTAATTCATGAAAGTTTTCCTAAATTAACATGAATTTCCAGATTAGAAGGACTGACTGGGTGCCTAGTAAAATGAATGAAAATAGATCCCCAACAAGGCACACCGTAGAACTCTGGGATAAATAGAAAATAGTAAAAGATTCCAGAAAGAAAAAATATATAGAGTAGAAATTAGACTGTCTTTCAACTTTTCAACACTGGATGGATGCTAAAAGACAATGGGGAGAGACCATAAAAATTCTGAGAGAAAATGAATTCCAAACCAGAAAGTCTGTATTTAACCACGATATCAATCAAATGTTAGTAAAGCATAAAGACATTTTCAGAGAGGCAAGATCAAAATGATTGGTAACAGTGCTCCATAAAAATGAGAAAGTAAATGAAGAAGGAAAAGACATTAAAAACAGTAGATCCAATTCAGAACAGGGTCAAAGAGCAGCCCCAAGGTGATAATAAAAGGATAGCCATACCATGTGGAACAGATGTTACAGCTGAATCAGAAACAAGTATATAAAAAAATCAAGCAAATGAAAAATAAGACAATTACTAATTTTAGAGAAAGCAGAGAAATTAGATACATGATATGGTTCAGCTACAAAGAGTTTATATAATTATAAATGTGTGTAATTGAATATTAAATATTAAAATCATGATAGAACTATATTGAGAAGACGGTGTATTTGCAATGATGGTGTAGGGGACATAAAATAAATCTAAGTCCACAGCTCCCATAATGGCAAATTAATAGATTATATGTGAAGCTGAAAAATAAATCAAGAAGTGGAAGTACAATGATGTTATTTAGAGATACTCTTTTTCATAAATGCCAAAGGAAACAGGAAAAAAAAAAAAGTGTTTCTTCTGGGTTTTGGAAAAGTGCTAAAACGAAGTACAGAGCAGGGAACTCCTGTTTTTGGTTTTTAATAAGTCATGTAGGACTTCTTGATTTTTTAAACTATGTGCATGTATAACTTTGATAAACACATAAAAATAAAATTTACATTAACATAAATAACAAAAATAGCATAAAATTAACATTAACAGTCATGTGTGTAAACTCAGGAGGTGTTTATAAATTCTTAAATGTGGTTGCATATAAACTGTGTCATATAACCATATAAGGTAAATTTCTAGAAAACAGTTGTTACACCAAACATCTGCTATGGCAACCAGCAACTGTAACAATGAAAATAAAAAACAGGCACTGTAGTGGGTTCTGGACTTCCTAGGTTTAAATCTTAGCTCTACTTCTTTTTAGTAATATAATCTTGGGTAAGATATTAAACTTCCTTAAGGATTCCGGTAAAATCCTTATTTCATAGGATTGTCAAGTAGTAAGTGATAATACAAGCAGCACTTAGCACAGTGCCTGAGACATAATGAATGATTAATAAATGTTAGCTAATTGAACTGTAATCTCAATTCTTAACTTTTGGTTATAAGGATCATGTCCATTGAACCTCTTCCCACCCTCCTGCATAGACCTGGGGGCATTTTATTCCCTACAAATATATCGTTCAACCACCCCACCGAGATCAAACTCAATTATCACCGTAAAATCAATCATGCCTGGTTCACTTCAAAACACAGACTAGAAATAAATGTCAATGCTAGAACTACCTCTTTTATTATCCACTGTTGTTTCCCTTTTCCTTTAAGGCAGCCTGGCCCAGGATTTGTGACCGGAAGCCCTAACTTTGGGTAGTTCATTTACCTTCTCTGAACATCCATTTTCTCTTCTGTAGAGATGATAATGGAGTTTGCTTCCCACCATGCTTTCCTGCTACTTCTGATAACTGTATACTGACTTTCCTTTAGACAACTCACCTGTTCCTCAGCTCTAGAGATGGGCCTAACTGCCAAAGACACTAAGCATATCCCTCTATCGCTCTGTCTACAGTGGTATGTCCAAGATGGGTACTTAATTAAATCAGAACAGTGACATTCAAAACTGTCAGGTCAGCAAGTATGAAGCTGAAAATGTAACCAATCCTGAGGGAAAAAGCTGGGAGACCCAAATTAATCTCTTTAAAAACCAATCCATCCTATGAACCAAAATATTCTTTTTTAGCCCAAGCCTCTGTGTCTGTGAGAGAGAAAAGGGGGAAGGAAAGGAGCGAGGGAGGGAAAAGGAGAGAGAGGAAGAAGAAGAGAGAGGGACACAGGAGACAGAAGGAGAAAGGAAAGAGAGGAGGAGAGGGAGGAACAGTTCTTCATTGCAACTAAATGAGTCTTGACTCCTACCTACCTTGTGAGTATTATCTCCACTGTTTCCAGGATCAACTGAGATAATAAATATATTTGGTAAACATAAAGAAGTATGCAAATGTTAATTGTTATTATCATAATTTTTAATAGCATACGCCCATCTTCTTCATAAAACAAACTATGCCTTAAACAGTTATAACTTATTTTCACAAAAATCAAAGTAACTCTATTAAAAGTGTGGAAATGTTAGATATTATTTGTGAATATATATTTTGTATAAAAATATAAAAATGTAAACTGTTGCTCCAATCAATCCAGGTCGTGCATGTGACAGCAGGTCAGTTGGCTTCCTTATGTATCAAACTTAAAAGGGTAGGCTAGTATTACGCCCCCTCAATCTCTATTTTATCCTTTGATATTTATGGTTGTTTGCACCATAAACATGTTTGAATTTTTTTGAAAATGTGTATTCTGTACTAATTAACTACAAGTGAATTTTATCATATTTAATTGGTAAACTCCGGAGTAGTACAATTGTTTTATTTATAAATAAAACACGAATTAAAGGAAAGTTGAAAAATGGTACCAATTCCTTATAAAATTTGATTTTATAAACTAGTAAAATAAAGTATTCTGAAGTCAGAATAAAAATGGGAACTAAGTGGATGCTCCAAATAAGCTCAAAAGCTTTAAAAAGGCATTTGTTTTCTTAAGTAGATCTGTCTCTTCATGTCTATAGATTAATTTGCCTGGCAATTCTTTTTTTCTGACTAGAGCAAAAGTAAACTTTAGCTCAACTCTTACTTCATTTGTCAGAAACTGAGTAAATGTCATTAAAATAACTGCTGCTTTCCAGGATTTGTTTCACCTAATATGTCCTTGGTTTTATCTCTGGATTAGGATCCTTTAGGTAAAAGATCAGATAATCAAGTAACAAGGATGATTTTTGGTCTCACCCTCCACTATCATTACCTGATGAGAATAAGAATATAATAATGAGAAAGTCATGACAATGAATGTATATATCTTGTTATGATGAAAAATATCCAATAAAAATGAAAAAAAACTGAGCTATAACAGCATTTTTTAAAGAAAAAATTGATGAAATAAGAATATTCTCTAACTAAAAACGAGTTATAGGGGTCACTGTTAAAAGTTTAATATCAATTCAAAATTGTATTAGACTGATTATTTGTCAGGAAACATCATAAAATTCTTAATTCCAGTCTAAGGAAACCAACTCTTTAATAAACTGGAGTTACAAGTTGCAACTATGAAGATCTGGTATTTTAATAAATGTACTTTAAATAAGTTTTGTCCTTCAAAATAGTTATCCTGGGAGGCCATAAACTAAGCCCAGAAATGCTGAAATGGTTCAACATGTTTTTAAAATTTCTCTTTTGTAACTGCCTTTATAGTTATTAATAGCTTTTGTACCTCACAAGATCCCTTGTTGTTTTTTACTGCAAAAGGCCTACAAGACTTTTGATCCACTAAACTTAGTTTGAGGTGACATTAAGTTGGTTTCAGGATTCAGATGAAACTAGTGTATGTTTTCAAAATAGTATATCAAGAAACAAAAGCAATTCCACAAATATTTTGTGCAAATGCAACACCCATAGAATAAGCTTACAGTTTCCAAAATGCTATTGAAAAAGAGCCAAATAATCCAGATTTTAAAATTCTGTGGGTTTGTCACCTTCCCTACAATTACATAATAAATTAGGAATAAAATAGCAGTCTGAATACACAGATATTATGTTAAATTACAGTTTGTGACATTAAATATTTTTAAAATTAAGCAGCTCCTAGAAATTAAATTAACTAATATTTATAGTGTGCATTCTATGTAGCTACAGTAAAACTAGGTACAACAGCAAATTTAAGAAAATAATATACAGATCCTCAAGGCCCTTATAAGTTATTAGAAAAGGAGTTACGTACAGTAACCACTATAACATTCCACTTTAAGTCTAGACTTGAACACTCTAAAAGAAACTAAAATCTTAGTTGTGTAAGTTAATTTACATTCAAACACTTTAGTCTATATTTCCTCATGTCTATTCTATTACCACTATCACTGTGTACCTTTATAAATACATATCACATTGTACAAATTTGTTTATATGTATGCCTCCTCAGCTGGGCTATGAGATCTTCCATAGCAAGAACTAGAGGTCATAGCACAATGTCTACTACAGTGTACATGTACAACAACTGCATGAATCATAAAGCAGAAAGTTAAATGTACTATAATTGAAAGAAATGCAAAGTGGTATGAGAAAATCAAACTAGGGATAGTTTATTTTCCACTGGAGAGCTTGGACAAAAGAAAGTGGCATTTAGAGAAAACTGAGATGTGAATATATAGAAATAAGAAGAGAGAATTATAAGGTAAATGGAACAGAAAAAAATTTATAAAAACATACAGGTAAAAAAAGTATTGGGTATGCTTAAAAAATATTCATAATCCAATACCATTAAAATTCCAAGCTTTTGCAATTGATCAATAGATCTACTAGAGTAGTGGGCAAAACACCTGCACAAGTTAGTAGTGATCTGATGGGTCTGCTTTTCCAGACCTGCACAACTGGGGGACCACACAGTTGTCATGAGAATGGCCATTGGGAACCTATCTACATGACTGAACATGACTCAAATGTCTATAGTATTTTAGAAAAATGTGGAGCACTGTTAACAAAATGGTGTTTCATGGAGTAATACACTCTTAGAGTCATGTAATAGATGCTTGCAGAATCCGCTTCAATCCAGCATATTTTCCAAATAAGTTGACCATGGACCCCTTTAGTCATGAAATTCCTATTAATATTTCAGTTTGGAAAATATTGTAATCTCCCTACATTTAATATGTGAGGTATAATTATACTGTAACTTAAAATTTCAGTCATCAAGTGGTTCTATTTCAAGTACTGTAATGTTATATTAATATTGGGAACAACTAAATATCCATTAATTTGGTAGCAGAGGATATGAGATAAAAACACAATAAATAACAAATTACCAACACAAATTTACTTCTTTTTATATACCCAAACTTACATAAAATATGAATTGATCTAGACTACAGTGAAATTTAGTGGAATAACAAATTTTGACTTAGATATAATACCTTAATAATATCAAGAATCTGGACACAAGATGCTATCCATAAATTGGGGAGTAGCTAAATAAATTTTGTTATATCCATATACTGCAGTCATTAGAAAATAAATCAGATCTACCTTTCCAAAGTATTATAGAGTGAGATATGCAAGGTACACGGTGTGTGTGTGGTTGTGTGTTTCCATTTTTTAAAGGAATTTCTCTTTATATATGTGTGTGTATACACATTGAGTATCGAATGGATAGACACTAGATTAAGAAAAAAGAGTGCATAAAAATGACAATTTTACAGGTATATAAAATAAAATCTAAGAAAATAAAGAAAATTAAAACTAGAGAATTTACATTAAAGTTGGTTATGACTAATATAATAAATCATTCCTTGTTTGAATTCTTTAATGGCTGGGGTAGGTAAAAAAAAAAAACACATTTATTAGCATAAGTTATATATTCCTTCATGATGTGGGTTTTATTTTTCTCACATTCCCAGTATATAGGCCTGTCCAGAAAGTATCCAGCCATGTAACATGAAAAACAGAGGCATTTATGGCTGGATTTTTTTCCAGCTATTCTAAACAATGTAGCATTTACTGAAATTCCCTGTGCTACTTCATATTCTTGGGCCTTTGTACACACCCTTCCCATGGCCTAAAATGTCCTTTTGTGCATCTATGCATGTTGAAATCTTAAAAAATTTATGTGTAAGACTTAGTCATACAAATATAAAAAATATATTATATAATAAGCATCAAGTATGTGTTGTAGGAATTAAGAGTCCTGTCTGGGGTAGTCAGGAAAAGCTAGTATTTGAATTAGTTCTTGAAGGATTAGCACTTTAATCCAAGTAAAGAGAGAAGGTATTCCAAGCAGGGAGCAAGGAAAAAAGCCAAATATATGGGTGGTATACAGTGCAAGACATGCTTAGGAGGCAGTGCCTAGTACCCGATTGGTATGTTTAATTGTGGATGGGTAGATGAATGGATTTATCAGAGAATTAATGCAGGAAAACAGCAAAGTTATAAAGAAAGTTTGAAATGGGGCCAGGTAATTGAGAATCTTAAATATGCAGCAAAGGCACTCAAAATTTATTCTGTACACCTGTGCTCTTCAAACAGGAGCATATATACCTCATGAGACACTAGAAAGCCCAGGATAAACATGAAGCATCTTTCTGCATTAATTTTATTTGAAAAACTTTTTTTTGTTTTGTTTTGACATTCAATATTATGTTATATAATTTTAGGTGTATAGTACAGTGGTTAGACATTTATATAATTTAAGAAGTTATTCCCCTGACTAGTCTACTACCAACCTGGTACTGTGCATAGTTATCACCATATTATTAACTATATTCTCTGTGCTTTACACTATATCCCCATGACTATTTTTTAACTACCAATCTGTACTTCTTACTCCATTTACCTTTTTCATCTTGCTCTCTAACCCCCACCCCTATCATCATCTTGATAACTCCAATATCCATCTGACACCATACATACTTATTACAATATTATTGACTATATTGTTTAGGCTCTACCCTGTATCCACGACTACTGTGTACAACCCAATTTGTACTTCTTAATTATTTGAAAATTTAAAGAATTAAGTAATTTAAGTGATATCTGATTTTAAACATTATTTTCATATTAAAACAAAAAGAAACGTTACAAAGTAGGAAGTAAAATTCATGTGAATTTTTAAGATAAAATGAGATATCAAACCAATATTGAGTTTGTGGTGAGATGCTTTCAGCTATGCTATGGGATCCTAGTGGGTGCTCGCTTATATCCTTTACTAGCAGTGGAAATGCAGAGTCATGAAAGGGATTTGAGCAAGGAAGTAACAGGATTAAAGTGATGATTTACTTATATTAAACTAGCAGCAGGATGCCAGCTGGGCTAGAATGAGGGAAAGATCAGAAATCTGTATCCTAACTAGAGAACTACTGCACCAGTCCTAAATGGTAAATACTTAGAATGGAAATAAGCTTGACAAGCTCCATCAAGGAACTTAGAATTTGAACTAATACAGCAATCCAAGCAGTGTATTAGAATTGGTTCAGTGATACCAGACCTTTATATTGAGAAGCAGTTTATTGCTGGGTTAAGTATCAACTCTCGTGACAGAATGCTTGGGTTTAAATTTTGGCTCAGGCATTTATTTACTTGTGTGACTTTGTAAAAATTTCTTAACTGTTCTGCACCTCTATTTCCTGTCTGTATAATGGGGATAATGACAATGCTAGCTACTTTAATGGATTGCTGGGAGGATTAAATGAGTTATGTATGTTAAAGCACTTACAATAGTGCCTAGCATAGTAAATACTGTTACCTTCTATAGTTACTATTATTTTTTAATTATTTATATTGACCATAATCTTTCCTGAGATTTTAAAAGAATTAGTGAAATCTATAGTGTGAACGTATATTCTTTAATTTTGTGATGGCTCTAAAAAATGCCTAAATCCTAGAATATCAGCTAAGAGATTGATGAAAGCATTAAAAACGTTATAATCCAGGTCAGTTCATCAATCCTTTTGTACCAGTGCCCCTTACTTACTACTGAAAAGTCTCTTTTGAGTTTGATAATCTCCTTTTAAAATCTCCATAGCAAGTGCTTCTGGCACCTAGTAAGATTATATTTATTTTATAAAAATAAATATTTTGTTATAAATAATTTTTGGTAACAAAAAATGTAGAAAAATGTATCCAAATCTACTCAGAAAGAGCAAAGTCAATATGCTGTATAGTATGGAATTTTACAGTGCACTAGTAAGTTTTATTAGGTTGAACCATAAGAAATTGCCTATATTCAATCATTTCTGACTTACAAAGATGCTCATTTCATATCTTCAACATAATATTTCCTTAAATGTACTTGGACAAAGAATATACATTTTATTTTTTTCTTAACAGAATTCTATACTTTCTTTGTTAGTTAAAACAACCAAGAACTGATGAGGACAAATAAGGTCAACAATAGCAAACAAAATCACTCATAGAAAGTTAACAGTCTGGAATTTGGAAAAGCCTTTGTCTTTGCCTTTAACCTCTGATTTCCCTGCTTGCCCCTGCTGTGCTGCTATGGTAAGCAAGCTGCTCTGACGGGTGGCCTTAACAGACTTCTCCCTACCAACTTTGCATATATTAGCCAACCAAATGCCTCGCCTTTGTTTGGGATATTGCTTTTTAAAGTATGCTTAGATTTTTCTGGAATGATAAACTTACTCTACAAAAAGTAAAGGCCTTTGACTGCCCTATTGAATGAAAAACCAAATTGTTTGATCTATGACTGAATGCCTTAAGTAATGATTTGGGGGATTTGCTATAATTAAGAAGGTTGTACATATTAAAATCAGTAGCAGCTTTAATTATTTGGCTGGCCAACTGCAATCTGGCAATCTGTAATCATTATTTTATTCTTTGAGCTCAACTAAAAATATAAATAGATTCAAGCTTAATTTTGGTTTTGAATAGCTCTTGAAATAAAAACATTATATGTAAAAATATAAAAATAATATTATACAAAGACACATTATTAGCATATTTTTTAATGGGGTATGTTCTTTTTCAGTTTTCATTTTCAGTTTTAAAAGAGTAAGATGAAAGCTACCCCAACTCTTCAAAGAAACAAAACGAAACCAGAACTGCTTTAATACCCAGATATCAAAAGAATACAATCTGAGTTATACATCTATATGAAATTAACTGAACTTGATAAAAACTTAAGTCTTCTATTAGTAATAGCTATTAAAATAATGGAGAAAATATTGCCCTGGTCTTTTCTGCACTGTAGTTAGCTTTGAAGGTTAAAAGGCTTGTCTGGTGGGAAAGGGGAGGTCTTATTCTGGATTGCTCCAAAAGGAAAAATTTAGGATTAGTAGAAGGACAAAGTCAGGAGGAAGTGATCAGCTTGGGACAATATAGAACCTCTTAATTCTATGAGCAAAGCTCTCAAATCGAAGTAAAAATCACCAGAATTTCCTTACCTCCAGTTTATTCTTCATGACACAGTTAAGAATAATTCTTTTTCAAAATACAAATTTGATCAAAACATCTTCCAGTTAAAAGTCCTGAACAGCTTCACATTGTTCTTAAACTTAAGATAAAAATAAAAAGTGTTTTAACAAGGTCTTAAAGAGCTTGTATGGTCATGATCCACTTACTAATTCCTCTAACAACTTTCTATTTATTGATACCTTTCACCAATTCACTTTATCTTCTAGAGACAATATCCCTTCAGTCTGTGATATTCTCTACGTTCCTGCTGGCCACTTGGCTTCAAGACTAGAAATGTTCTTTCCTTCCCTTTTGACAGTTAACCCATATTCTACCGGCCATTGACTTAAGACAGTATGATTTATTTTTATATTGGCTGTGAATGAACTGCTACTATAAAGGGGTAAAGGGAGGTGATTATTCTATTAGGAGTCTCTGTATCTTAGTTACTAGTAACAGAAACCAACTCAGCAATCTCAGCAGAAAATAAATTTATTAAAAGATAGGAAGCTACAGAATCAGCTTTGGAGGCTACCCTGCCAGGAAAAGAGGCTGCAGTGTGCAATGCTTCTGCTTGGAAGCTGCAAGTTGGAAGTTGCCACTAGAATAAATTTTCTGTTATAGCTGCAAACTTAAAGTAGCTGTGCTGTTAGTACTACCTTTTTCCAGAAATAAAGTCTGATCTCTTTTCACATGAACTGTATTTTGCCGTGTAGAATGTGCACCCACATACTTGACCCAAACTTTGTATTATAAAAAAATTTAGCATTTATTTTTTAACATAACTCATATATGGAATATAAAACTGAAAGCAACAAAGAAACAAAAATGCATGGACACAGTCAATAGTTTTGTGGTTACCTGATGGTAAAGGGGGCAGGGGTTGGGGGAAGAGGGAGGGAGAGTCAAATATATGATGATGGAAGGAGAACTGACTTTGGGTGCCGAACACATAATACAACATATAGATGGTGTACTGTAGAACTGTATACTTGGAACCTATGTAATTTTTACTAACAATGTCATCCCAATAAATTTAATGATAAAACAAAAACAAAAACATCCCTCAAAACCAATTATCATATACCAGGTATTAATTGCATAGGAATATCATTATTGATTCCTAGAGTTACATTTTTAACATATAAGCATAAATAAAATAATTAAAAACATTTACATACATAATTAATACTACCTATGTATGAGGTCTGACAACTAAGTTTGTGAACTCATCGTAGAAAAAGTGCGACATACCTCATTGCAAGTATCACTACCATCACCTTCGAAGTACTCCCCTTGGGAAGCTATGCACTGATGCCAGCGCCTAGTCCACCCTTCAAATAATTTTGGAACTCTTTTTCTGTAATGGCCATCAGAGCTGTCGTCATTTACCTTTGACATCCTGAATGTCATCAAAATGTCTTCCTTTTTATATTTTCTTTATCTTTGGGTAAAGAGAAAAGTCATTGAGGGCCAGATCAGGTGAGCAGGGAGGGTGTTCCAATACAGTTATTTGTGTATGGGCTAAAAACTCCCTTACAGACAGTACCATGTGAGCTGGTGCATTGTTGTGATGCAAGAGCCATAAGTTGGTGGCAAAAAAATTCAGGTCGTTTTCATCTAACTTTTTCATGCAGCCTTTTCAGGACTTTCAAATACTAAACTTGGTTGACTGCGCTTATGGTACAAATTCATAATGAACAATTTCTCTGATATCAAAAATGGTTAGCTACATCTTTTAGACTTTTGATTTGGACTGAAATTTTTTGGTTATAAAGTATTGGCTGACTTTCATCATGCACTTTGATGCCTTGTTTCAGGATTACATTGGTACATCCATGTTTCATTGCCAGTTATAACACAGCTCAAAACATCGTCTTGCCTCTCCAAAAGGTCTTGGCAAACTTTGACTCTCCTTTGCTTTTGTTAATCAGTGAGCTCCTTCGGGACCATTTTTGCACACACCTTTCTCATGCCAAGATTTTTAGTTAAGATTTTCCTGTTTCTCTATCTATGTTTACTTGGCCTGCTATGTTTCTCACAGTCAGCTGACAATTCTGATGCACAATTCGACAAACTTTTGCAATGTTTCTGTCAGTTCTGCTTGTTATTGGCTGCCCTGACCTCTCTTCATCAGTGATGCTTTCTCTCCCCTCAGAAAAACATTTAATCCATGTGTACACTGCTGTTTTCTTCTTTAACTAGAAATTTAATATTTCTTCATAACTGTAATTCCAGCTCTGACATTTTTGTGATGACACATAAAAATGTGCAACAACATTGAACACCACTCAGCAAGACACTGCCACATGTTGACCCAAATACAGTGGTGAGACATAGACATACTAAGGCTATGAAACTTTACCATGTTGTTTGTACAGTGCTGCCAACTTTAGTGCTTGGTGGCAAGTTTGCAAACTTAATTGTCAGACCTCTTATAATGTGCATCCTTATTTTTCCCTCACAAATTCAGGCAAGAAAGTGTGCATTATACATGTAAAATAAAATAGGTTTTTCTTCAAAGACTGGTGTGTGTGCCTGATTAGCAGTCTTGTTTATGGACTCAAGCTCAATGTGTGAGGGAGGCTAGGGAAGTAAGTATTGGGATTTTGAGAGTCTAAGGTAGTAATTATTTCTAATTCAGAATGTAAGAGGAACCCCTAAACACAGAAAGAGGGCTCTTAATACGCATTAGACAAGAACAACATGTATATCCACTAGATTAAGAATGCAGACAGAACTGAAGAGAACTTTTCAGAGAAGGTAGTATCTTAGGGACCTCCATAATTCTCTCTCTCTCTTTTCCTGTCTTTCTCTGGCTTTTTTGAGCAAGATTTTGTAAGGCGGAATAAAAGCAAAAGATAGGAAGGATGCTGCAGGCAGACAAAAGAGAATAGCAATGATTATTAGTAGCTTTAGAATCAACTTTTAAAAAATAATCACACATGAAGATTTTGATTCAACAGGAATGGATTGGGGTCCTGGCATCTCACATTATTATCAGGACATTGTTGCAATTACTTGGTTAAGCATTTCTGATAATAACATATAAAATAAATGATATGCTTGGACAAACTAGCAATTGTTGGCCCAGTATAAGTAGAGTAGATCAGAAAAGAGGCAAGGGAGGTAAACTGTGGTCAAATAGGAAAGGTTATGAATGACTTCATGAACAGTTTGAAGTTCATTCTACAGGATACCACATATTTTAAAAATGGAAACTATACTACCCAGAAACTTACTAACCCTGCATGTGAGTGAAATATTATCTATTTCAGTGAGCAACAGGAAATGACTAGATATCAATTATTAAATTAAACAAAAAAATATCCCCTGAAGGCTTAACCAAGCAATAATAAATCAAGAAGATCTATTCCTCCAGCTTTCTGGGTAAATTAGAGTGGAGGATTAGTAGACAATGGAGATGGGTGAAGAAAAATAAAAACACTTAAAATTTCTTAACTCTTTAAACACTTAAAATCCAACTTTAGAACTTTAAAAATTCTAAAGAACTTTAGACAAAGTTCTTTAAACAAAGGAAAGAACAAAGCTCACCTTTGGCAAGGGAAGCTCTAGGAAGAGAATGACTGCTAGAGAAGAAAGGAGGGCCTGGCTTGGCCTGATGTAGCCTGGGTTATCTGGGGGAGTATCTTCTCTCAGAAAAAGAGCGACATTTCCATCTTACTTTGTACACTTAGTATGGATATAGGCAAAAATGTGACAAAAAATTAGATTGGCTGTGACCTACAAAGTGTCACCTATACAAAGAGGTGATCTTAAGTTAGGTTGCACCTATTCATACATGTTGGCTCTAAGAGCATACATATATTATTGATACTTGGGGAAGCTGTAACTCATTGATGTGTAGTGTACAAAGAGGTCTGTGGCATGATAATGCTGATTGCTAGAGCTATAGGTAATATATTAATAAATTATAAATCACACAGTAATAAAGATCCTTCTGAGAAGAACACAGTGGTTGCTGGGATATTATCTAACAATTGATGGCCCAGATCCATTTCTGGAATGCATGACACATGAGGAGATCACCAGTAAAACACATGTATAAGTAACTGGCAAAAATGATAAAGATGTAATTACTTAAATATCTGAAAATTGTCCTAAGAGCACAAAGCAAGAGTTGATATAATGTGTTATGTAAAATATCCAGTTTTCACAGAAAAATTGTAAGACATGCAAAAAATAAGAATGACCCAAACATAGGAAAGAAAAGTGAATAGAAACTGCCTATAGAACAACTCAGGTATCAGAAAACAGGATCCATTATAAACATGTTTGAAGAACTAAAGCAAAACATGATGACAATGTTTCAACAGATTGTTACTAAAGAGACAGAAATTATTGAAGAAAAAAGGACCAACTGGAACTTCTGGAGTTCAAAATTATAGTAATTGAAATGGAAAATTCACTAGAAAGACTCGATAGTAGATTTGAACTGGCAGAAGAAATCAATAAACTGGAAGACAGATCAACAGATATCATGTAATCTGAAGAACAGAGAAAAAGAATAAAGAGAAATGAATAGAGGCTCAGAGAAATGTGGGATACCAAAAGACACACAAACATATGCATAACTAAGAATACCAGAAGGAGAGGAGAAAAAAGATTAGAAATAATTTTCAAAAAAATAATGGCTGTATACTTTCTAAATTTAATGAAGGCATTAATCAGCACTTCCAGAAAGTTCAATGAACTCCAAATAGGACACAAAGAAATCTACACTGAGACACATCATAGTAAAAATGTTTAAGACAGATACAAAGACAAATCTTAAAAGCAGTAAGAGAAAAAGGACTTATTACATATAAGGAAAATCCAATAATATCAGAAGCTGACTCTCAACAAACTCTTAAGGCCAGAAGGCAGTGTAAATAATCAAAATGGTAGCAGAAAAAATCCCTCAATACCTGCCATTCAAAAATTTGTATCTAGCAAAACTATTTTTCAAAAATGATGGTGAAATAAATATAAAATAAATAAAAACTGAGAAAATTCATTGGTAGCATACCTATATCACAAGAAGTATTAAAGAAATTTCTTCAAGCTGAAAGCAAATGATCCCAGTTGGTGATTTGACTCTAAAGAAAAAGTAAAGAGCTTTAGTAAAGGTAATTATGGAATTATAAGAGAACATAAATGTGAATTACTTATAATTTAAAAAGGAATTGAACAAAACATTTTTTAGGACAATATATTTATTACTGGGTTTCTAACATAGATAAATATGTTTGACAATAATAGCACAAAGAAGGTGGTTGGGAGCAAAGCTGTATTGTACTAAGAAAATGACAAAAGATCGTAACTCAGATCCTTAAGGACAAATGAAGAGAATCAGAAATGGTAAATAAGAAGGCTAATATAACAAACTGTAAATATATGTACTTGTTCCCTTTTCTTCTCTTAATTTCTTTAAAAGAAATAAAATTACAGAAACTAGTAATTATAACAATGCATTATTATGTTTGCAACACAGATGTAAGTGCATAACAGCAGCACAAAAGAGAAAAAAGGAAATAGAGCCATATAGATATATTTTGTATCAATGAAATTAAAGTAGTATAAATCTGAAGTAGAATCTGATGAGTTGAAATGTATATGGTAATCCTCAGAGCAATCACTAAGAAAATAACTAAAAAATATAATAAAAAAATCATTACAAGAACTAAAATAGGGCATAAGAAAATAATCACATCAAAAGAAATCAGTAACTAAGAGAAATAGAAAAGATATGAGATATTAAAAACAAAGAATGAAATATCAAAATCTAAATATAGCTATAATATTAATGTAAATGAATTAAATAATCCATCAAAGAGAGAGACTGTGAAACTGGATCAAGAAAACAATGTCCAATATATGCTATAACTGAGACACAGTTTAGACTCAAAGATACAAACAAGTTGAAATTTAAAAAATGGAAATGCATGGGTCATACAAACAGCAACCATAAGTTGTATAAAATAGATTTTAAAGCAAAAAAATTGTTACAATGGATAAATAGGGACATTTTATAATGATTAAAAAGTCAATCCACCGGGAAGATATAATAATTATAAATATGCATGTCTCCAACAACTGATTCTCAAAATACATGAGGGAAAACTGACAAAAATGAAGGGAAAAATACGTAATTAAAAAATAACAGTTGCAGTCTTTACTGTTACACTTTCATTAATAGATAGAACAACTGAGCAGAGACCTGCAAGGAAAAGACTTGAATACACTATAAACCAATTAACTAAACTTAAGAGACATTCATAAAACAATCTACACAACAATATCACAGTACATATTCTTCTGCAGTTTACATAGAATATTCTCCAGGACAGACGATATCTAGGAAATAAAAGAGCCTCAATAAATTTAAAGTGATTGAAATTATATAAAACATGTTCTCCAATCATAGTGGAATGAAATTAGAAATCAATAACAGAAAGGAATTTGGGACAGTCAGAAATACACAGATATTAAATAACATATTCTTCAATAAATGGGTTAGAGAAAAAAATTTAAAAATATTTTAAGATGAATGAAAATAAGACACAACCTACCAAAAAATATGGAATTAAGCTAAAGTAGTGCTTAGAGAAAAACTGTAACTGTAAGCACCAAAAAAAGGAGAAAGATCTCATATTAATAACCTACTCTTCTACCTTGAGATACTACAACAATGAGATACTAAACTTAATAAAAGTATAACGAGGGAAAAAGTAAAAATTAGAGTGGAAATAAATGAAATGGAGATGAGAAAATCAATGAAACTAAAATTTGGTTCTTTGAATAAAATCAATAAAATTGAGAAACCAAGACTAACTAAGAAAAAAGAGAAAAGACTCAAATTACCAGTATCAGAAATGAGGGAGAAGACACTATTACTGACCTGCAGGAAAGAATTAAAAGAGTATAAGGGATTACAAAGTAAAAAAAATTAGGTAACTTACATGGAATAGACAAATTCCTAAAAGACATAAACAACTACCAAAACTGACTCAAGAAGAAATGAAAAATCTGAATAGACATACAAGTAAAGAGACTGAATTAAAATTTTAAGACCTCCGACAATGTGTTAATACAGGTTCATCAATTGTAACAAATGTACAATCTGGTGGGGGATGTTGGTTATGGGGGAGGCTATGCATCTACGGGGGCAGGGCGTATATGGAAAATCTCTGAACTCTCCTCTCAATTTTGCTGTGAACCTGATACTGCTTTAAAAAAAATGTCCTAAAAAACAAACCAAACCAAATAAAAGCGCTTTCTACAAACAAAAACTTAGGTCCAGATGGTTTCACTGGTGAATTCTGTCAAATATTTAAAAAATAATTAATACCAATTCTTCATAAATTCTTCCAAAAAAATAGAAAAGGAGAAAACACTGCTCAACTTATTCTGAATCCATTATTACTCTGATACAACTAGACAAAGACATCACAAGAAAACTATAGATTAATATCGCTTATGAATACAGATGCAAATATCCACAGCTAAATAGTAGCAAACCTAATCCAGCAACATATGAAAAGAATCATACACTATGACTATGTGGAATTTATCCCAGGAATGCAGTGTTGGTTTAACATCCAAAAATCAATTAATGTAATACACCATATATCAATAAAATAATTTAAAAAAACATGTCATCATCTTAACAGATACAGAATAAGCATTTGACGAAGTTCAATAATTCTTCATTATAAAAATACTCAACAAATTAGAATTAGAAGGAAACTTCCTCAACCAACAAAAAGCACCTATGAAAAACAGACTAACATTTATACATTTATAAAGTTAACATTTATACTTAATGATATAAAAATGAATGCTTCCCCCTAGATCAGGAACAAAACAAAGGATGTCTACTCTCGCTGCTTCTATTTAAAATTGTACTATAAGTTGTAGCCAGAAAAATCTGGTAAGAAAATGAGGTAAAAGGTTTTTAGATTGGGAAAAAGTAATACTATCTCTATTTCAGATGATATGACCTTGTATAGAGAAAAACCAAAGGAATTCTTTAAGGATTATAACAAATAATACATGAGTTCAGCAAGGTTACAGAATATAAGAGCAATATACAAATATTAGTTATATTTATTTACACTTGCAATGAAAAATCTCATATGAAATTAAGAAACAATTCTACTTCAAATTGTATCAAAAGAATAAAATATTTAGTAATAAATTTATCAAAAGAAGTGTTTTTTATACTCTAAAAAGTACAAAGCATTATTGAAAAAAGTTAAGACTTAAATAAATGGGAAGACCTCTTAAGTTCATGATTGAACATGAGTCTTAATACTGCTAGATGTCAATATTTCCCAAAGTGATCTTTACATTAAATGTAATCCCTATCAAAATCACAGCTGTCATCTTCGCAGAAACTGACATGCTGAATTTACAATTCATATGGAAATTCAAGGGCCTCAGAATAACCAGCACAAACAATCTTGAAAAACAAAATGTTGGAAAACTCATGCTTCCTTATTTCAAATATTACAAAGCTACAGTAATTTAGACAGTATGGTACTGGCATACAGATAGACATGTAGATCAATAGAATAGAACTGAAATTCCAAAATGAACTCTCACATTTATGGTAAACAGATTTTCAACAAAAGTATAAGACAATTCATTGGGGGGAAAGAACAGTCTTTTAAAAGATTGTTCTATGACAAATGGAAAACTCACATTAAAAAAAAGTTAGGCCTGTTCCACATACCATACTCAAAAATTAATTCAAAATATATCATAGACCTATATGTACAAACTAAAAGTATAAAACTCTTAGAAGAAAATACACAAGTATATCTTTGTGATCTTGGGTTAGGCAAAGTCTTCTTAGATATGAAATCAAAATCATAAGTAACCAAAGAAAAAACAGATAAATTGTACATCATCAAAATTAAAAATTTTTGTGGTTCAAAGAAATAGGCTTTTAATTAGAATATATAAAGAAATCTTAAAGCAATAACAAAAAGACAACCTAATTAAAAATAGGCAAAGCACAACACCGATTTATGATAAGAACAGTCAACAAAGTAGGTATAGAGGGAACATACCTCAATATAATAAATGACGTATATGATAAACCCACAACTAACATTATACTAAATGGTGAAAAGCTGAAGTCTTTTTCTGCAAGATCAGGAACAAGACAAGGATTCTACTCTCACCACTCTTATTCAATATAGTACTGAAAGTCTCAGTCATAGCAATCAAATAAGAAAAAGAAATAGAAGGCATCTAAAATGGGAAGAAGTAAAACTATTATATCACTATCTGCAGATGAGATGATATTATATATAGAAAATTCTAAATAGTGTACCAAATTTAAAAAACTTATTAGAAATAATAAATGAATTTAGTAAATCCAGGACACAAAATTAATATTCAAAAGTATGTAGCATTTCTATATACCAACAACAAAGTATCAGAAAAAAGGATTAAGAAAAAAATCTCATTTACAAGTGAATCAAAAAGAATAAAACACTTAGGAATAAATTTAACCAAGGAGGTAAAAGACCTGTACTTAGACAAGTAAAAGACATTGATGAAAGAAACTGAAGTAGACACAAATAAATGGAATGATACACTGTGCTCAGAAGCATTATAGAGTGTATTTACACAAACTTAGATAGTACAGCTTGCTACACACCTAGATTATACAGTATAGACTGTTGCTCCTAGGTTACAAACCTGTATGGCACATTACTGTACAAAACAACGAGAGATTAAATCAAGCACAAGAGAAAATATGCAATCAAGAGATGGAATAAACACCAGATGAAGCTGCTCCCATTGTAACATGATGACATACTGTTATACCGCACATTTTTTAATAAGTAGAAAGAGCACAGTCTAAAATAATAACAAAAAGCATAGTATTGTAAATACACAAACCAGTAACACAGTCATTTATTATCAAGTATTATGTGCTGTTCATGATGATATGTGATATACTTTTATACAAATGGCAGCATGGTAGGTTTGTTTATACTAGCATCACCACAAACACATCAGTAATGTGTTGCACCATGTATGACCTTGTGATTATCTACAATGTCACTAGGCGATAGGAATTTTTCAGTTCCATTATAATCTTATGGGACCATCATGGTATATGTAATAACTATGTTCAGTGACAGAAGGTCACTAGACTTATTGTGGTAATCACTTCATAAGGTATACAAATGTTGAATCACTATACTGTATACCTGAAACTATTTTATCAACAAAAATGAAAATTTTTGTTTTAAAAAGGCAAAGCATCTAAAAAGATATTTCCTTAAGAAGATATACAAATGGTCAAAAAGATTTACAACATCATCTGACATTAGAGAAAAATATATCAATAACACAATCAGGTATCACCTTACATTTATTAGGATAGTTACGATAAAATGAAACAGACAATAGCAAGTATTGACAAAGATGTCAAGAAACTGAAACACTCATACACTTATGATAGACTGTAAAATGGTGCAGCCACTTTGGAAAACAGTCTGACAATTTCTCAAATGTTCAGTATAGAGATACCATATGACACAGTAACTCCACACCTAGTTTATACCAAAGGTCAATGAAACATATGTTCACACAAAACATGTACACAAATGTTCATAGCAGCATTATTCATAACTGCTAAAAATTAGAAACAATCTAAATGTTCATCAACTGATGAATGGATAAATAAAATTGGTACATCCGTGAACAGAATAGTATTTGTAATAAATATAAATGAAATACTGATGATATATCAGCAAAAATGGATGAACATTAAAAATGTTTACTAAGTGAAAGAAATCAGTTGCAAAGGTCACATATTGCATAATTTTATCTTTAAGAAATATCCAGAATAGAAAAATTTAGAGAGAAGAAGTAGATTAGTGGTTGCCTAGGATGGGGCAAAGTGGGGGATACAATCTGGGAAAAAATGAGGAGTTATTGCTAATGGGTACAGGTTTCTTTTAGGAAGAGAATGTTCTAAAGTTGATTGTGGTGAAGGTTGTGCAACTATGTGAATATGAGGTCTGAAAATTAAGTTTGTGACTTGCCACTGTGTACTTACATTGGTAGCACTGTACAAACAACTCTGTAAGGTTTCATAACCTTGGTATATATGTGTCTCACAGCTGTGTTCATGTCATGTGGCAGTGTCTTGCTGAGTGGCATTCATTATTGTTATATGTCGTGAGAATGTCAGAGCTTGAATTAGAGTTACGAGAAAACATTAAATTTCTTGTTAAACTTGGCAAGCATGGAATTGAAATCAGGGACATGTTAGTTCAAGTTTATAGGGATAACACCATACAGCAAATGGCAGTATATAAATGGATTAAATGTTTTTCTGAGGAGAAAGCATCACTGATGAAGAGAGGTCAGGACAGCCAGTAACAAGCAGACTGATAAAAACATTGCAGAAATTTGTCGAATTGTGTTCAAAATTGTTGGCTGACTGTGAGAAGCATAGCTGACCAAGTAAACATAAATAGAGAAACAGGAAAATCTTAACTGAAAATCTTGGTATGAGAAAGGTGTGTGCAAAAATGGTCCTGAAGGAACTCACCGATGAACAAAAGCAAAGGAGAGCCAAAGTTTGCCAAGACCTTTTGGAGAGGCAAGATATGTTTTGGGTAGTGTTATCACTGGTGATGAAACATGTGTATTAATATGACTCTGAAACAAAGTGTCAACATGCACAATGGAAGTCAGATGATTTCCACAACCAAAAAATTTCCATCAGTCCAAATCAAAAGTCAAAAAAGATGTAGCTAACCTTTGATATCAGTGGGATTGTTCATTATGAATTTGTACCAACTGGACAAACAGTCAACCAAGTTTAGTATTTGGAAGTGCTGAAAAGGCTGTGTGAAAAAGGTAAGCAAAAATGACTTGAACTTTTTCCAACAACTCATGGCTCTCGCATCTCGACAATGCACCAGCTCATGCATGTGGCACCGTCCGGGAGGGAGTTTTTAGCCAGTAAAGAAATAACTGTATTGGAACACTCTCCCCACTCACCTGATCTAGTCCCTAAAGAATTTTATCTGCAGATAAAGGAAATAGTGAAAGGAAGACATCTTCATGACATTCAGGATACCAAGGATAATATGATGACAACTCTGGTTCTGATGGTCATTCCAGAAAGTTACAAAATTGCTTTGAAGGGTGGGCTAGGCTCTGGTGTCGGTGTATAGCTTCCCAAAGGAAGTACTTCGAAGGTGCCCATAGTGATATTCAGCAATGAGGTATGCAGGACTTTTTCTAAGATGAGTTCTCGAATTTAATTGTCAGGCCTTGTATACTAAAAAGCACTGAATTATACATTTTAAATGATTGGATTTTATGGTTTATGAATTATATGTCAATAAAACTGTAGCATATATTTTGAAAAGTTAATGGTCCAACTATACTAGTATGTGCTACAATGCCTGAGCTAGAACTCTGACATGAGCTGGGTTTCAGAAAGTTAAGTTTTGTGTCAGAGAGGTTTGAACAACCCATGTCAGTAACATTAAACAATACATGAGAGAGATCAAGGAATAATCCATCTCAAATTGAAGTAAATCTTTACTTTGGTGGTTTACTAGTCTGTTTCTTAGAACATGAGGCAGGACCCAGCACACGTAATTAGGTCAAAGCTATGAGGGGCCAATCTGATCTCAGCAGAAGGGAATGAAGAGCAAATAACGGGTAGTAAGGGCAGGAATGGTTTTGGCATACTGAAATAGAAAGGCATTTATGTGCCTGGGTCTTTGCTAAGTCCACAGAAGGCCTGTTATGTTGTGAAAAGGGGACTAATAATTTGCAATGAGGCCTCTTTTATGAGTATCTGGAAGGAAAAAGAGTAATGGCAGTGGGACTATGAATATGATCAAGTCCTCTAGTTCTCTCTTTGTTTTTTTTTTTGTTTTTTTTTTTATTATTTTCAAGTTCCTAAGAACTACTAAAAGGCAGGGTTTTCATTTTTCAAAAAGTATGTCTTTACCAAGAGAGATATAAGTATAGTTTCTTAGATTTTTTTTAAAAAGCAGCTTTTTCCCATTCTAAAAATAATACATGATTTTTATAGGACTACTAGAGAATAGAAAGAAGGAAGAAAATAGTTCTATCATTTAAAAGCAAATCACTGTTAAACTGTCTTTGGTTTTTTTTTTTTTTTTTTTTTTTTTTTTTTTTTTTTTTTTTTTTTTTTTTTTTTTTTTTTTTTTTTTTTTTTTTTTTTTTTTTTTTTTTTTTTTTTTGGTATATCTTCTTTCAGACTTTTTTCCCTATGCTTTTTTTAAGGAAAGCAGTGATAATACTTTAACTAAAATTATACATTTTAAAGAAAAAAATCCATGTTTCAAAAAATTCTTTGCAAACATTATAATAACATCACATTACACTGTAATTTGCTTATTACCATTCACTATTATTTGTCATTTAGGTTATTTTCCAAATTTAATTATTATAATGTTGCGAAGTTTCCTTGGGATAATACTTTTTCTATACTTCTTGAGAAAAGCTTTTTAAAAATTAGGTCAAAGGATAATAACTATCTCTAGGCTTCTGGTAATACCTATATATCATAATTACTTTCTAAGAGTTGTACCAATTTATATCCTCCAAGAGTGTAAGAAAACACCTATTTCTGCATATTTAATGAATATGTCATCTTACCTTCAAGAGCATTATCATCTTAGAAGAGCATGAATCTGAAATTGTACTTACAACCAATATTGGAAGAACTCACTATAAATTTAGCAATAGCAGTAATGGTTAATATTTGCTATAAAGGCTTTGAATAA
>PVJL010010986.1:0-21874 GCA_004026885.1 Lyroderma lyra
ACTAAAGAGGCTGTCTTTTCCCCATTGTATGTTTTTTGCTCCTTTATCGAAAATTATTTGTCCATATATTTGTGGGTTTATTTCTGGGTTTTCAGTTCTATTCCATTGGTCTCTATTTCTGTTCTTCTGCCAGTACCAAGCTGTTTTGACTATTGATGCTTTGTAATATAAATAGACTAAAGGCACTAGCACTCTTTTCAAAGGATTTTTTTAAATATTGATACAAGGACACAGAGGTAGTGTGGATGGATGCTGCTGTTCTGGATTTCCCCCAAATTAGAAATGAGTAAAAAGAGAAACAGGGATTTACACATTTGTGATATACCCAAGGTCATGCTGGCCAACCTGGCAAGAAAATTCAGACTTTCTGATGTTATATTCAGTATTTTGCCAAAATAAACCAGCTCTTTTTGCTTTTCTCAAGGCAGGACAGCTGAAGATTTAATTATGCATTTAAAATCTCAGGGTAAGGACTTCTCTTATACACTGAAATAAACCCATCCTTCTGAACTTTATGGCAAAATATTAATTAAACATTGATAATGTGTTAGTAATGCATGTGTTTTATTTGTTTTGTGATTCTTTCCATCCCAATATCCCCAGCGAAGATCAATTTCCACTCTTTAGGTATTAGCACAAATAAATGGGTTGACACATTGGAAAATAATATTTTGATGTAGAATAACTAAAACCCATGTCACACAGAATAAGTAACAAAAGGCTTACTGTTTAATTATGATAACTTTTAAGATAGTGATTATCTATGATTAAAGACAAGGGACCTGTAAATTGATTGTTCAGTCTAGAGCTGCTTTATATTAGCTGTGTGATTTTGCCTACATTTTTAACCCTTCCTTATATCTTAGTGTACTGCTCCAGAAAATAAAGGCAAAAGTAATACCTATCTCATAAGCTTGTAGTGGATTAAATTTGCTAATATATGTGAAGCACTTAGAACCATTTCAGGTACATAAATAAATACTCAATCATAGTTTATTATGGTCCTACTTTAAAAGCCCAGAGGAATTAATTATAGTTATTTAATTTAACTGAGAAGATGATCTTTTGCCGTATACTTTTTACTAGCTGTCATGTATCTTTTTATCAATATTTTTTACTCAAAATTTATTAAAATAAAACACTACTAAAAGAAACTAAAAATTATGTAGTTTTATATTTTAAGAAATTTTGCTATGAATAAATAAAAGATAACTATTGTTTAATATTAAATGTAAAACTTTATGAACCGGAAGTAGAGAGGGTGGGGGTGAGTTATAGCATTATTATTCAATGTGAGACCTGCAAATGTGTTTAAAGGTAAAGAACAGTTGCAGAGCTGTGAAAAGTAGTTTGTGAGTTAATTAGATTTTCAAAGGGTGGTAAGAAATGTTAATACATTGTGACCCATAATTCAAGAAAAAAGATAGGAATTAACACAAGTGTTTACTAAGGGTTCCTAAAAGCCAAACCTCATTTATGTCCTAACATTGTCTCTTCCATTCTAATTTTGTTGCCTTTCCTTTATATGTAGGCATCTCATCTCCTTTTCATTTATTCTCTTTTATTTTTCCCCAATTTTTAATTTTATTCTCATGATATTTTTATCTCTTCACCCTTCTGTCTATAGTCTTTGCTATTTATTAATACAGAAAATAACTAATGCTAACTAATATTATTTTAGATACATTTGTTCCTTGTTAATAGTTTTATAGTATCAATACTATTGTATGTATGTCCCATTATATATGAATTTTTACCTCTATATTTTAATTTTATTAATTTTGTTGGGAGACATTGTTTAGTAAATTTATGTAGCTTTCAAGTGTTCAATTCTATAATACATCATCTACATACTGCATTGTGTGTTCACCACCCAGTCAGTTCTCCTTCCATCACCATGTGTTTTACCTGCTTTTTCTTCTTCTACCACCCTTCTCTGCCTTTGCACTCTTTAACCACTGCAATGTGTCTTTGTCCATGATCTTTGTATTCTTTGTTGTTTGTCTTGTTTATTGCTTTCAGTTTTATATCCCACATAGGAATGAGTCACACGATTCTTGACTTTTTCTTTCTGACTTATTTCGCTTAGCATAATAATTTCAATATCCATTCATGTTGTTGCAAATGGCAGTATTTCATCTTTTCTTAGGGTAGAGTAATATTCCATCATGTATATGTACCACAGCTTCTTTATCCAGTCATCTATCGAAGGACACTTTGGTTATTTCCAGTCTGGGTCACCATCAATAATGCTGCAGTGAACATAGGGGTATATCTATCTTTTTGGATTAAGTGTTTTCAGATTTTGGGGGCAGATACCCAGAAGAGGGATTGCTGGGTCATATGATAATTCTATGGTTAATTTTTTTGGACCCTCCATACTGTTTTCCATAGTGGCAGTACCAGGTTTCATTCTACGTGCAGTGCATGAGGGTTCTTTTCTCTCCCCAACCTTGCCAACACTTGTTATTACTTGTTTTGTTGATGATAGCCATTTTAACAGGTGTAAGGTATTGTCTCATTTTGGTTTTGATTTATGTTTTCCTAATAGGTAGTGAAGTTGAGCATTGTTCTGTGTATCTGTTGGCAATTTGTATATCTTCTTGAGAGAAGTGACTGTTCAGGTCCTCTGCCCATTTTTAAATTGGATTGTTTCTTTTTTTGTGTTTAAGTTATAGCAGTTCTTCATGTATTTTCGATTTTAGACCCTTATCAAAGACATTGTTTGCAAATATCTTCTTCCATTCAGTTGGCTGCCTCTTTGTTATGTTGGCGTTCTCCTTTGCTGTGCAGAAACTTTTTACAATAGTTTAATATAGCCCCATTCATTTATATTTGCTTTTATTTTCCTTGCCTTTAAAGTCAAATTTATAAAATCCTCGGAACCCAAGGCCATTAGTTTAGCACCTGTTCTTTCTTCTACATAATTTCTTTTTTTCATGTTTTATGTTTAGATCCATTTTGAGTAATTTTGACATATGATGATGAATAGCAGTCTAATTTCATTATTTGGCAAGTGGCTTTTCAATTTTCCCAGCACCATTTATTGAATAGGCTTTCTTTTCTCCATTGTATATTCAAAATTATCTGCTCATAAATATATGGGTTTATTTCTAAGGTTCTCAATTATTCCACTGGTATATGTGTCTGTTTTTCTGCTGATACCATGCTGTTTTGATTCTTGTCACTTTTTAGTATAAATTGAAGTCAGGGAGTGTGATACTGCTGTCCTTGTTTGTTTTTCTCAAGTTTGCTTTGGCCATTCAGTATTTTGTGATTCCATACAAATCTGATTATTTTTTCTATTTTTTGAAAAAAATACCATTGGGATTACATTAAATCTGTATATAACTTTGGATAATATGACCATTTTAACTATGTTGATACTTTTTTATACATGAACACAAAGTATCTTTCTATTTCATTGTATCTTCTTCAATTTCTTAAAATGTCTTACAGTTTTCAGTGTATGGGTTTTTCACATTCTTTAAGTTTATTCCTAGGTACTTTATTCTTTTAGTTGCAATTACAAAAGAATTTTTAAAATTCTTTTTGTGAAATATTATTGTTCATATATAGGAATACAATGGTTTTTTGTACATTGATTTTGTATCCTGCAACTTTACTGTATTTGTTTATTTTTTCTAATACTTTTCTGATGGAGCCTTTAGGGTTTTCCAAACAAAGAACCTTGTCATCTGCAAAAAGTAACAGTTTAACTTCATTCTCCTGCCTGATTGCTTTGGCTAGGACTTCCAATACTATGTTGAATAACAGTGATGACAGGGGCCATCCTTATCTTTTTCCTAATCTTGGAGGACAAACTTTCTGAAGGTTTGTTGTATATGGCCTTTATTATGTTGAGATAGTTTCCTTTTATACCCATTTTATTTAAGTGTTTTAATCATAAATGAATGTTGTATCTTATCAAATGCTTTTATTGCATCTACTGATATAATAGGATTTTTATCTTTTATTTTGTTTACGTGGTATATCACATTGATCAATTTGTGCAATCAGTTAGTGAGTAATTCTTAATTTCTTATATTTCTATTTAACTGTCATTTCAAAAGGGTCTATGAATCATGTCATATATAACTTCCCAAAAAGGTAGTCTAAATTTCCACCTAGGATGAAGGTAATTTTTTCGCCAGTTTTCTTAGCTTTCTTCATTATTCTTACTCTTGTTTCTCAATGAAAGAACTGCTATGATGTTTATTTGGCATTTGCTCTTCCCTCATGAGCCTAGGACATAACACCTATAAAACATAAGATAATTTTTCTTTCTTTTTACTGTTTTTATTATCCTATTCTTTGGGGGGTCAATAAAACACACGGTCAAATTGATTTTCTGAGGCCTCCAAACCTAAGTCTTTGTTTTTCAAATAATCTTTTGATGCCATTGTGAATGCTAAATGGCATTCTTGATCTATGCCAGTATTCATGCCCAGTCAGATTGTCATTAACTTTTACGTAGATTGCAAACTTTCATAGAAAGCCACAAAGAGGTGATACATCAATTTGAAAATAGTTAATTAGCAGCCTGCTTCTCCTTGCATTTCTTTCCAACAAGGTCATACACATTAACACCCATAGTCCTGTGGCACTAAGTTACCATTAAATTCAATTTGACAATTCTATTCCAATGTGGGCATTGGTCTTTTCCTTAATCTGTTCAGAATAAAAAATGTGCATGTGGCACAAAATATTCAGCACATTAATTCATTAGTAAGACACATGGTTCAGACTTTGTGAGGAGTATACCAAGAAGCACTTTTACTTCTCTTGTAACTAAAATTCTAATTTGGGAAAAAAATAATATTTCTATATATGGTAAAAAATGAAAATATATGTAATATTTTTCCAAAACAGGGTAGGTATAGAATTCAACCTATAAATTGTGGGATTTTAAGCATAAACATGTGTACTTAGATGAGAGGGTGGTCAGTTTCATAGAGAATCAGGGAGAACTCTTATCCATTTAGCATATAGGACTGTATAAAAATTCATTGTTTTGTTATATATTAAACATTTTATTCTAGTGCTCTTTAATTTATTCCAAATACCTTACATATTTCTCAAATTTTGGTTGGTCTTTTATTGTGTTTATTGGCACAAAAGGGAAGAGCATGAAGTGAATTCATGAGCACACCTGTGGAGAAGATTACAAAAAGGTGATCACAAAATGGGCCCAAGTCTGGCAGGCACAAGTCAGCAATAATAGGGGAACTATTGGCTAAAATTCCTCTTTATGCTAAGACCTTATTATTTTAACACTCATTGATATAGTTAATGCCTGATGGAGTAGGTTGGATACAAAATGAAAACTAAAAATTTGTCCTTATTGTCAAGATTCTCAGAGTCTAGTTGGAGAAAAATATGAAAGTGAGATCATTTGATGTCAATAGCTTCTAAATTTTGTGATAGTTACTAGAGACCAAATTGTATGACAGAAAAGTTGAGTCTGGTTAGGGTCAGGTGAATAGGAAGATTAATGTCATTGATGAAACTTTCTAAACCAGAGCAATGTATCATTAGGCTTTATCCCTATGAAGGGGAAAGATGATAGGAGCAATAGGAACTGAGAATAACTCTAGTTTGTCCTAAGGCATCGGTTCCCAAGCAGTGGTACATACACCCTTGGAGTATGTGCTGGGTCCCACAAAACATAATCAGTAATGGCAAAAAGACAAGTAAAGGAAAAAAATGCAAAGTGTCAGTTGTAGAACAGTGAATGTTGTTTGAATCACTGTTAATGGACACACTTCAACATTAGCGAATGATGATTGGTAAAGGCGTGGCAATGATCTCTACTATCAAAATGGTCTTAAGCCAATCATTATGCATTGTTTCAAAACAATCCATTTGTGATGTTTCCAGAACTTCCCCAAACATATAAATACATCCATAGCCAGACTGTTTGATCAGTTTAGTTATTGGCTGAGTAAAAGTAAGTGCAATGTCTTTCATTGTGATTCCTTTTAAGTAGTTTATTTTTAATTTAATGTTTAACATAGTTTCACTTATTATTGTCAGTGATATTTAAGTGTGTCAGTTATGGATCAAAATAGAAATGTTTAAAACACAAAACTTGATGTGGATTATAACCCAAGCTCAATGATCTCACTAACAATGTTTTAATTGGATAATTATCTGTATAACAATTATTATAGACTTTTCAGATAACACAAGTAAATATTAATAATTGTAAATGAAAAATTTGTTAAGTACTTGATCATCACTATCAATATTTAGTTGTTATGAATATTGTAAAATTAAATCTGTGGTTTGTACTTTTAGCATAGTAATTTTTCTTTCTTACCTTATAACCTTGTTTCCACTATTTTACATTAAGATAGGCATTGAACAAAATTGTCAGTATTTAAAAATAGCTTTTTTAAAAACAAGGGGTACAATTTATAAAATTAGGTTTAAAAATGGTATACAAGTGGAAAAGGTTGGGAAGTACTGTCCTAAGGTATAAAATTTTCAGTTTTATTCAAGGAAAGTTTTGCTACATAGAAGAAAAAGTCCAAAATTTGGAAAAAAACAAACTCTGTTAGAAATTTTTATTTTGCTACTAACTAGCTGTGTGACATAAGCAAGTTAGTGGTCATTATTTGGTCTTAATTTCTTCATTTGCAAACTAGAGGAAATAATAAATAATTAAAAGTATTGTGTAGGCTTGTGTAAGGAAATAAATGAAATACACAATGCCTGAAATATGATAGTAATTGAATGCACATTCCCTACAGATCCATGCTATGAAGTAACAGACAAAAGAGGTCAAAGGGTAGTCAGTCACATGTTATTTAAGGATTGGAAAATCACAGTCAAGATATAGCTTGTCCTCAAATGAACACATAGCTTTAACCTAACTTCCATTGTAGAGCTGGGGAGACCCCATTTTGACAGCTGGCCACCATTTTGAGAGAAACGAAACCTAACCGTTCGGGGAAACAGAAACTTAAGAGCACAACAGACTACTCCCCTTGTTAGAAAAAAAACCTCAGCATTCACCCAGTTCCTGCGCACCACCCCATGTCCCTCCACCTACCCAGTAACTCCAAGGCATGTCACCCCACCCGCCTGCAATTTTTTTTCCTTTAAATTCCCTCGCCTATCCAGGTTTGGGGCCATTCTCTCTCTGTTGCATTGGAGGGCGGACGGACCGAGCTCGAGCTTGTAGTAATAAAGTCTCTTTTTGTATTTACATTGGAGTTGGTCTCTTGGTCGCTGTGAGGATCGAAAATGGGGAGCACAACACCATAAACTTCTCTGTAAGATATTTTTGGAGCTATAAATTATTCTAAAATTTATTTGGAAAGAAAACTAGAATACCTCAAACAATTTTGAAAAAAAAGAATAAAGTAAGAAGAATCCATTTAATCTAATGCAAGACTTGGTATATTCATTAAATCAAGGCTATGGGGGGACAGGCACATGGATCAATTGGATAGAATAGATATCCCAGAAATAGACCCACACAAATATAATTTTTGACAAAATTATGAATGTAATTCAATGGAGGAAAGATAGCATTGTCAACAAAGGGTGCTGAAACGAGTGGCCACCCATACACAAAAAAGTGAACCCTACGCTGTTACACCTTATACAAAATGCACTGAAACTTGATCACTAACTTAAATGTAAAATGAAAACTCTATGAAATTTTTAGAAAAAAATATTTCAGGACTTTTACTATGAAAAGAGTTACACTTTATACCATAAACATAATTGAAAAGAAGAAGAAGAAGAAGAAGAAGAAGAAGAAGAAGAAGAAGAAGAAGAAGAAGAAAACCACTGATAAATTGGATTTCATCCAAATTTAAAATTTTGCTCTCTGAAAAAACAAAACCCTGTGATGAGGATAAAAAAGACATACTTCAGGCTGGGGAAGTAAAATTGCAAACCACACATCTAGCAAAGGATTTGTATCTAGAATATAGAAAGAAATCTTGGAAAACTTCTGGAAGGAAAAAAGAAAGAAAGCAATCTCAAATTGCAACATGAAAAATAAATAAATAAATAAAATCCATTCAGAAAATGGGCAAAAGATGTGCACAAACATTTCACAGAAGTAGATATGAGTAGATATGTTAAGCGGCAAATAACACATTAAAAATACACTAACTATCATTAATCCTTAAAAAAATTGAAATTGTAAGGACATTGCTACACATCTATCAGAAAGGCTAAAATAAAAACAATAGTGACAGCACTAATATCTGGCAAATATATAAAAAATACTAAATCACTCATAAATTGCTGATTGGATGATAAAATGTTACAACTACTCTGAAAAAGTTTTGCAGTATCCTAAAAGTCTAAACACGCAACTAGCATCCAATCCAGCAATTGCACTAATGAACATTTATACAAGAGAAACAGAAGTTATGTTCACAGAAAAGCCAATACATGAGTGTTTATAAAAGTTTAGTTCATAATATGCCCCCCTAAAAAAGTACTTTCTATAAGTGCTTTTATTCACATGGCCAAATTTAAAAAAAAATGCTCATACTAGAAGACATTCTTCAAAATAGGAGGCAGACATGAAGAAAATGCTGAAATTACCTGCTACCAATGTAATGTAAACTGTGGATAAGCTCATAGTTTAACAATAAAAATAAATAAGTGAATGTGTGGTAAATGACAAAAATAAAAGTTTATATTTATAATAGTGGGTGATTTGGGAAATAATTCATTTTTATTATAACAGCCAAAAAATAAAATGCTGTGCCATGTATTCTACTTATTAGTAAAAGCTTTTTAATCATTGAAGAGGAGTATAAATTAGACAGCGGGTGAACTCGGGATGTTAAACAGCTAGGCTAAAGCACTCAATTCATACTTCATATAAAAGTGAAATTGGCAGAATATATGAAATGCTTCTGTTTCTATGAAAGGTGATGCTGATTATATTAGATGAAAATGATAAAGCAAGTAGATATTGCCAAGTATTATAAACATAAGGTTACAAGAACATAAATGCTAGAAAACAGTAGTGTAACTCATATTTTTTGATAGATAATAGGTGGAAAATTATCACCAACTTATTCTTTAATATAAGATAATAAAAAACATATATGTAAGACTTTTCAATGAGCCCCTGAAATAAATGTCATTTTAAAGGTTTCAGCATTCCTTTTTTTATGGAAAGAGTTGTGAAAACCTTTTGAAATTTTTAGTTAAATGAATAAATTTTAAATGGATAAAGAGTGGGTAAAAACATGTTTTTGCTTTCTGCCTACTCTGTACTCAAGAGTCTAAAATTTTAGAGGCTCTGTTGGGAGCCATGCAGGCTGGCTTTAGGGAAGCATAATTGATTTGCTGCTCCACCTGGAGGGTGTTTACTGCTCACTGAGGAATGTAGCTGATAAGGCCACTTCCTTGGGAGACTCTAAAGAAGGAAGACTATCTGAGTACTTGGAAGAATTGCCTTGGGAAACTGACTTCCTCTCATTTACTCTGACCTTCAAGTTAACTGGTAGACTGTCAAGGGTGTGTACTGCTCACTGAGGTATGTGGCTGCTATGGCCAGGTCCTTGGGAGACACAAAAGAAAGGTAACTGGATAATGGAAGACATGGCCCTAGAAAAACTGACCTTTTTTGTTTACTCTGACCTTTAGGCTATTGGTAGAGAGTTAATGATAGTTGATGATCTGCTTTTGAGGGACGAAATGCAAATTTGTTTCTGCTGTACTGCATATGCTGTATGTGTATATTGGTGAGGAAAAATAAACTCGGGGCTGGTTGCTAAGAATGCTTCCAGTCCTCCTGGACCCTCTTTGTCTCTTTCTCTCTTTGTTTCCTTAAACCTCACCCCCCACTTCTAAATGCCTTCAAGAGTCACTATAGAAATTCAACACATCATGACAGTTTTTTATGTTTCCAGAAAAACAGAACTCTGACACTCTAATTGGTTGGTAAACATTTCTGCCTGTGAGGAACTTCCTTCTAGCCCCATTTACCGTGAGCTCCCCTATTTTTGGAATGTGATTCACGGAGGTTAATATTTGAATATTTTCATTGCAGTTATGCCAACAGACATAACATCTAGCTGGGGAAATTCTGGGACTTTTAGTTCTAGCACCTTAATGTTTTCCAACTACACTCCAAAGCCCTCATTCGTTTGTCTATTTTATTGAGATATAATTGACATATAACATTTTATTAGTTTAAGGAATACAATGTATATATCGTGAAATGATTACCTCACTTATTTTTGTTATTTTAGTTTTTCATAATCTTACAGCATGCAAAAATGTTATTCATTCTTGTGAGTGTGCAGGAGTAAATTCTCAGAAATAACTGCTGTACCGTAGAAATTCAGAAGAGTATTCTGTATAATACCAAACTTATTAATAAAGATAAGCGGTAAGAAACAAAATGTTTTTCTTTTTCCTTTGGGGTCTGGAATCTTCTAGATTCCTCATGTGAGCTCCTGACATCATACCCTATGGCCCATACCCTTAAGTTAAGGTTTAACAGACATCTGAAAACAAAACAAGAATACTTAAAACCGAAAGTGACACACTGCAAATTGCATGTTCTGAAGGTACTCAGGAAAGGGGTGAATAAAGCCAATTATTGACAGAATGATTTCAAAGAATAAAGAGAATCTTAATTAGATGCATGACATCTTCAAACTTTTAATACGATTAAGTATGTAATGTGTAAAACACAAATTTAGTCTTCAAACTTAAAAACAGTATTCTGATATAGTTATATTCATATATACCTTTAAAACGCATATAAGTTTTATAGCCATTAAAGCTGGACTACAGGAGTAATTGTTTCAAAAAACTGTATTTGGCATGATTGTCAAAATTCAATGTACATACAGAAGAATAATTTGGAGAATGTGGATCTGTATAAGAATGTGTTGAACCAGTTATAAGATGAATAAGGTAAGCGGACCTAACGTACAACATGGTGACTATAATTGATAACACAGTACTATAAAACTGAAATTTGGCTAAAAAAATAGAGCTTAAATGTTCTCTCTCTCTCTCTCACACACACACACAAAACAAACAAACAAACAAACAAAAAACATCCTAACAACAACAACAACAACAACAAAAAGACAAGCATGTGAGGTGATGGATATGTTAATAAACTACTCAGGGGAAATCTTACATACTTGTATCAAAGCACCACAATGTACACTTGATATATTTTACAATTTTATATGTCAATTATACTTCAATAAAGCTAAACTTTTTAAAAATAAAAAAAAGAAACGTCTAAAGACATTAGAAAACATCAATTATATTTATGCATTTCACTTACATATCATACACATTAAAAGTGTCAATAATAGGCAGCAAAGGCATAAAATACATAACCTAAATAAACAATTGGCCAAATTATTCTGTAAGTGGATAACTAGTGCCTAAAAATGTTTAAATAGCAATACTGGCCTAGCTGAGTCAATATTGAAACATTGATAATATAAAGTGATTGAAAGGCCAAGGGCCTGATTTTTTTCAGAATAATGTTACTCTTAGAAAATATTATTTTAATCATAAAATCTACAAATACCTCAAAGGTGAGAGTCACTTCCTCTACAACTCTGTTTGTGTTATTGCATCTGCAAAAGTAAGAAATAGTATTTTAAGACTGATTAAAATATGTAGGGAGTGAATGAGCCAGAAGCCAGGTCCTTTGAGTAAACAGGTTTTAGCAAGGCTACCCGTGTGCTTGGAGTCCACAGTTCAAGGGTTTTGCAAGGCAGCCCAGAGCTGGGTGCACAAGGACAATGCTGGGAGTGTGGTTTCTGACTTCTGGCAAAATATGACATTGTGAGCAAGGTTGTTTGGTCTCTGGAAAAGATTTGAGACATAACTTGTGGCCTGCCTGCCTTGAAGAGAATAATAATAATATAATCAGTAATGCCTTAGCAACATGTACCAAAATATTGATTAAATACAGTTGTCTGTAACTATTAGTCCCAGTTAAGATGTACTTTCCAGTCTCGCTTTGCTGATTTACCCTTATGATCTCACTTGTTTTGCCCACCATATAAAATAAACTTGCTGCTGCCAGGCGGGGTCTCTGTGTCTCCATCAGAGCGCAGAGAACCACCCAGTCCCAGCTTTTCTGATTGTGTCTGTGTCTGTGTGTTTTTTCTTCATTCCCCATTGCCTCTCCTCTGGTTCACCTGTTCACCCATGCAGGTCGCGGCAAAAAGAGTAATCTTAAAAAACAAATTCTCTTAATTGAGTATATAAGGAACTCGGGGCAGGGGAAGGGAGAGAGGAAGGAATAGTATTCAAATGTGCCAATAACCTTGATCTTCTGAAGAATGAACATGATGAAATGAAAGTTTAGGGGCACTTAAATGGAAAAAACAAACCCTAAAGAAACATATTGAAACCACAACTGACAATGCAGCTATGGTGGCTGGGTAATCACTTTTAGTCATCAGCAAACGCAAGCCAGAACTCCAGGCAGCGCAACATTAGGAGGCCTGTACACAGACCTGACACATGTATAACTGAGTGCTCCCTGACACTCAGCATATTCCAACATGTGCCACTAGCCATGTTTCAAAGTGCTCAACAGCCACATGTGGCCAGTGGCTGCCATGCTGGACAGAAAAAGATGGAAGGGGAAATGGTACTGCTCAGAGACAAAGAAGAACAAGGTCGGTTCCCAAGATCCACTCCAGGCTCCATGAATCACAAAATCTCAGGGCGTCAATATGAGAGCTGGAGTCTTCATTAATTCATTTTATTTAAATGTATGTGAATTTATGATTTGTAAATATGGAGAGAATAACTAGGAACAAAATAAACATGAAAATAAAAGTCAATGAAGAATTAATGAGTAATTCCAGAAATGTTTTCAGTTGGTAACAAAGACCTTTTTTTAATTATTATTTTTAGTGTCCAAAGGAAGAAAAACATCTATTTGAAAACATTGACAGACTCACTTTAAGTGAATGAGAATTGAAATCATAAACAATATCTATCACAGAGTAACTACCTCTAAAATACCTTCAAAAGAGAAAACACTTTTCTTTGAAAGGGGGGACTTTCATCTTTATTCACATCCACTGATCAAAGCCTCATAGAGTGTTTTAACCTTGAAGTTACATCATTACTTCCAGGTCAGGTGGAAATGACAATCACATAGCTCTACCAAACTGCAATTTTGCAAAAGAAATGTTTACACTGTTGGATTCAGTGATTTAAAATCTTTGATGCTGATCATCTGAAATTCACCACCTGACCGCTTGGCCCCATTTGCAAAAGAGACAGAGAACCAATGGACTACATTTTCCCATGTAACTTGTGACATTCCAGTACTAGGAGAACCATAGAAACATTACAATATATGTTCATATCAACTGATGTAGTTAATCTTCCATCAACTGTCATGCAGAAATCATGCCTGCCTTGTCACCTGTCCTGCAAAGCATAATCTCTACTTGAGTCATAACACAGCACCCATCAGAACTCTGGTTCTCTATTAAAAGGGGGAGGGCAATTATACCAAAAACTATACAAATTGCATAAACTGTCAAGACACATTGGCAGCCCAACCCTACCATGTATGAGTATGCCCATCAAAACATTAGATAAAGCATTGTCAATTCAGCAGAACACCCAGGTTCACAAAATAACTCGCAAAATGCAATGTGAACTGATGTCACAAGAAACTGGTGTCACTACAGTACCTCAAACATGACAGAAACGAATTAATATTTGCAACACTTAAAAATCCACTGGATAGATTATACACATTACCAGGTAACTACAAAAAAGAATGGGAAGTAATAATAAAAACAAAATAAGAAAAATAACAAAATGAAATTTTAAATAGATATGAATTACTTTTACATTGGTTTGCAATACATTTAAAATAAAAAAAATAGCCACTATTAGCTTAAATTGTTTTCATTTTATATGAGAAAGATAATTTTTTGCAGGCTTTTGCTCTGACTTAAATCTTCTCACAGAAACACTGTGGGTGTTTATACTTTAAAACAAGTTAACAAAGCTCCTCTAAAGAATTTACATATTTTTCCAAGTTATGTAAAAAAATTATTAAACACTTTTTTGACTACTAATTGTAATGATCGTTGGTCTTATTTCCTCTTTCATCTGGACCTAGAATTATGTAATTCATATTTTTTTTGTCTTAAATACAATGAAAGTTTATTTTTCTCTCCTATAAAAAAAAATCTAGAATTAGGTACTCCATGAATGGTATGATGACTACCATGATCAAACCCTAGTCTTTTTTATTTTGCTACCCATCCTCTTTAGCATGCCACCTCATGGTTCACAAGGGCTGCTCAAACTTCAGCCAATATGTTCTATATGCCAGCCTTTGGGAAACAGAAAAACAAAACATGCTATGACTCCTCTTTTCAGGAACCTTCTTCTCAAAAGATGTACAGTTTTCTTACATTTCTCTAGCTAAAAGGCAGTATGGAGACTAAAGGGTTTTATTTCCCCTATGGAGTGATATATACAAATAACACAAGTGTTTTACTATTAAGGAAGAAGAAGATAAGAATAGATAGTAAAGTAGGCAACTAGGTATCTCTGCCATGCTGTGTAAAGTTAAAAGGATATTTTACATCTGATTCAATGCAGTGTAAAACAAAGGCAGTATATACCAGTAAGAACCCACAGGCAGAGGTGAGCATGAAAATGTGAGGTCTTCCCCATGGAAACTGCTAGAAACCATGTGCAGTTCTTAGACTTCCACAGGGTGTAGAACAGGGATTTAAATTACCCTTAGCTAGGTTTCAATGTGCTGAGAGATACCCGCTCACTCTCCCCCAGTACATAATTATCATTTTGGTTATAGCATGATTTGTGATGCCAAAAACTTGGAATGTTCCTTAATGTACATCAATGAGGGAGCAGGTCCATAATGTGGTAGAGTCACATGATGGGATAATGGTGAAGTGGCTGAGGTTTCTATTGCTCTCTGTATTTCCTTCTGGACATGCTTCTACACTTGCTTTGCAGTTAGGTGAGGTCATATTATATAATTTATATTAATAGCACATATTAGTGTGGTACTCTGACTCGAATTATATTATTCATCTTTTGGTGGAAATTCATCCTCACTATCAATCAAGAGTTAATACCTTAAAGGAAATAGGACAAAATGCCTGCTGGGTACAGGCTCACGTAGCAAGAAATAAATAGCAAAGAGCAAATTCATAATCTGACCTACTGTCATGCCAAATACGTGAATAAATTTAGAGGTGATTGCACTTCCCAGCTTTTTTCGTTTTACATCAGAGACCACAGATTCAGCCAATACTTTTGTGTTGCTAATTCTAATCAGTGTATAACAACCAGAATTGTTACAACTCATATGCACATAGCCTTTTGGAATTTACAAAAAGCTATCCATAGGATTAGGCATGCATTATCTAACTGAGCCCTCACAATCACCCACGTCAATGGCACTGTGTCACCAGAAAGAGTAAATGACTTGCTCCCTATCAGGGAACTAACAGAGATGAGCTCCTAACTCCTACTGTGGGACCAGTTCTGTTAAACTGCAAAGTTGTCCACAGCAAGTTGTTCTTCACAACAGACATAGGACAAAACCCTGATTCATTGATTCACAAATTGTTTTTCCTTCCTCTGGATGCAAACTGGTCCTTAGCCACAAAACATACATATTTGTGGGGAGGGGGAAGAGGGTGCAGACAGGGATGATTGCAAAATAAAAACACACTCATTAGGAGTGGTTCAGATTAAACATTTGAACAGTTGTTTGCTGAAAATAAATACACAAAACAGACTGATGGCTATAAAACTGAAAGAGACGTTGACAGTCATCTTTCTCCATCTCACAGATGAAGGAAAATGTGATGACGCCAGGAGCACAGGGCCCCTCGGAGGCCACGGAGCCCCCCGGAGGTCATTCTGGTAGCTGCTACCCAGCAGCAGAGCCAGGACCACAGCATCAGGCCCTCCTCAATGTGAATCAGGCTAGAGGAGAGGAAGGACAAACACTCTCAGGATCTGGAACAGGAACTAAGAGGCGGTCATCTCAGGGTGGGACTCACCCACGAGCGAGCTCCAAGCCTTTTTGGGTTTTGAAGGGTTTGACAGCACGTGAGCCCTCATACACCTGGAGTGTTTTACAGTGTGCATGGAGCCGAGGATATTTCCTTTGGGCTTATCCTGTGACATGGGCAGGGCAAGTTAACTGCATCCTTATTTTGAAGACGGACAACCCAAGCCTGGGAGAACAGATGTGAAGGAATACAGAACAGAGGGTTTGAGTCACTTTTCCAAGGCCACACAGCGAGTGAGTGAGTCTGAGCTTGCATCCAGATGAGGTGACGCCAACTCAGGGCTGCCTAACCACACCAAGCTGCCTCTCGGAACAATAGTGCATCAGATTCTTCCCCACCCACATTTACGAGATGTTTCTCTGTCCATGAGAGCACTGTGGTGTATTTCTACAAAACACGAGTGTCTTTCTGAAGTTGGCCAAGACCTTCGTCATGCAAATATTGATAAACAGCACATGCAACGGCCCACTTGTTGCCGCTCCTCCCTTCTGCTGTCCCCCACAAAGGAAGCTTTGTCTTGGGCCTGCTGACATCAGTACCTAGTACTCACTGATAAGATCAGGCTCTGGGCAGCTGTATTCAATGCAGGGACCAGCAAGGGTCCTGGCAGCATCTGTGGGCTTGGTCGGTGTTAGCATGAAGGGCAGCGGTTAGGTCCCCTGACCTACCGTGGCCCACCTTCTCTTATGTTGTCCCAGAAACATTCTATCTTGACTTGGAAAAAAAAGAAACAGCAGAAAGACTGGCATCGATGAACACTAACTGCAGTGACAGAAGATGGGGACGGGGAGGAGGAAGCAGCCAGCAGAATCCCTGGGCCGGGCCTGACCAGATAGATGGGCAAGTGGGCAGGCTAACAATTTGGTGCCCCGTTGAGCCAATGCTTTTTAAATATTGACACCGTATTTGGGGGTCGGGTTGAGGCTGGGTGCTGCGTGAGGGGAGTTTGGGAAGGGTGAGCTTCTCCTCTGTCATTCTGACCTGCTCAGTTCCAGCCCAGGAACTCTCCCACAGACTCAGCAAAAATGGAAGCTGCATCTTTCTCGGGGTCCCTCTCCTGGGAAGGGGGTTTAAGGAGCAGGTGTTCTTGTTGGAGCACGCCTTTGGGATCTCAATTCCTACCCCAAACAGAAAGTACCAAGTACTTATATATCCACACAGTGCCCTTTCTGAAAGAAGTTCTAGGAAAAGAAAAAAAAATTTTCACTTTGCTGAATTTCTAATAATGTTTTTGCTGCCTGTGGCCTGAGGAACTGGGGTTCCTCAGGCAGGAGCCCTGCTGGCTGGCCCCATAGTCTGCTCTTGGTTGAGGAACTGGGAAGGGAGGGGAGACAAAACTGACCTGATGCTGAGGGAGGAACCCCTGGCCTCAGGCTCCTCTGTTCCTCTGCCCTCTTCAGGGGCCGTGGCTGGGAGCAGACACACAGGCTCCTGTGGGATCCGTCAGCTGATGTGGAGTCAGCATTGAGCGGAGGGTCCAGGAGGCTGGCCCAGCATTCCCGGGAGCTTTCTTGTTTCACACTCTTTTGCAGAGCTTTTCACTGAACTTCACACTGCCCGCCAACACGGTGAGTCCAGCCATCCCCGCTCCCCAGGTGAGGTAGCTAATGCCAATACAGAGCTTCCGGTAATGCCCGGCCTCCGGAGCACCACTGCATGGGTCTCACACAGAGTGGCAGGTACACTGATCTTCAAAGGCACGCATGGAGAGTCGGGGGCTGCTGAGAGCAATGTTTTCCAATTATAAAAATTGTAAGCTCATGTTTTGAAAAGGAAAACAGCAAAAAAGGAAAAGCCACCATCAGCAGAACACATCAGCCCTTCCAGTCCTGTTTACCTCTATGTAGATTTTGACTTTGACTTTTATTGTCTTTGTACCTCTGTGTTCTTACTCTACATGGAATTTTATGTGATAAGCATTGTCTGTCAGCTGCTAGAACCATAACTCAGGCTGGCCACAAGCTATTTCTTGAAGCGAATCATTGCCTTATTTGCTTAAGCATGATTAGGAATAATTTCGTGATGAACAAGGGTATTGATACATCTTTATCTGCACATCAAGTTAATTCCTTACTATATATGCTAGAAGGGAATTTTGGGCTCAACAAGAATGAGCATCTTGAAGAAGACAAGATGGCGACTGGAGAGGAGGTCCCTAAAGCCTCTCCCAGAAAACACAATTGAACAGCTGTCCAGGAGCCAAGAAAGAGGACCTTGAGTGACAAAAAGGCTGATGAGAAATCCACAACTCGCAAGTAAATACCTGAAGGTTGGCAAGAATGGGTGGAGCTGGGGAGAGGGAAGGGAGGAGAGACTGCAACAGGATCCGAGCGGCGCAGTTTGGGGGAGGGGACAGGCCACGCGGAAGCCGGGCTTTGGAACTTTACAGTGATAGAAGGGCTCAGCGAGGACTCTGAACTGCAAAGATGACACCCCAGTTCTAAGCTTCCTGGAGATGTACACAGGGCTGCAGTTTCTGTTCCCAGCCCACTACAAAGGCGACCCTGCTGTCTCAGGCCAGGCTCACAGCTTTGGACTTATGGAGCGTGTACTTCCTCATGCACCCCAGGGTTCTGAAAGCACTGTGAGCCCGTAGAGAGCCAGGTGCTGAATCAGGGCTGGGAAGAAAGACTGATTTGATAGCATTCACCCCAGCCAGCAGAAACAAGTCCTGAAACAACTTCCCCAGCAAAGGGCAGAAAGCAGAGCCGCCTTTGAAACGCATTTTGTTGGCCACTCCCCAGGATATATGCACATAGCCTCCAAACGCAGTAGGAGATCAGAAACAAGAAACAAACAGCCTCCTCTCCCACAAAACTTGACACCCAGTGCCACCTAGTGTCTGCCCTACAGCAAGACACCACAAAAGCAATAATCTGGGCACTGAACATAAAGCCATCATGTCAAAGAGGAAGAACCCAGTGGACAGGATGAATTCCTTAAAAACTAATACTCCTCAGAAAGAACATGAAATGTACCCAGAAGACAGCTTGTTACAATTGGAAGGGTCTCATTTAAGTGACGGAGAATTTAAAGCAGCCATTCTAAAGGCTGTGAGAAAAATGAAAACCTATTGGCAGAAAACCATAGCTGAGATAAATAATATAAAAAGGGATATAAACGACATAATAAAGGAACTCTGTGAACAAAAAGAACAATTTAACACAGAAATTCAAAACATAAGAAAGATTGAGACAAAAATACGAGAAATAAATAATACCATAAAAGAAGTGAGAAATGAAATAACTGCCATAGGAAACAGGACCAACCAGATGGAGGAAAGAATTAGTGATATTGAAGACCAGAACATGGAAACAGCTCAGAAAGAGGAAGAGAGGGAATATAGAACCAAAAGGATTGAAAGAACTCTGCAAGAAATATTCATGAGACAAAACAACATCAGGATAATCGGCATAGAAGAGAGGGCAGAGCAATCTACAGAGAGCATACTCAAACAAATTGCAGATGAGAACTTTCCAAACCTATGGAAAGTTCTGGAACCCCAAGTTCAAGAAGAAAACAGGTGCCCCATATACCTTGACACCAACAGATCTTCTCCAAGATACATGGTACTAAAGATGTCCAAAACTAAAGACAAAGAGAAATTTCTCAAGGCAGCCAGGGAAAAAAGAACTATAACTTTCAGAGGAAAACCCAGCAGGCTGGCATCAGATTTCTCAGCAGAAACTATACAAGCCAGGAGAGGGTGGAATCCAATATTCAAAAATTTAAAAGAGAGAAATTTCCAGACAAGAATAAATTATCCAGCAAAATTATCTTTCACATATGAAGGTGGAATAAATAACTTCTCAGACAAGCAGAAGCTGAGGGAATTTGCTAGCACGAGGCCAGCACTCCAAGAAATACTGAAGGAGGCTCTTCAGCCTGAAACAAAACATCAGGAAAAATGGAACAAAGTTGGGGCAACAAGAAAGAAGCAAAAACAAACAAACAAACAAACAAACAAACAAACAAAAACAAAGAAAGAAATAAGTAATGGCCACAGGAAATACTCACATATCGATCATCACTCTAAATGTTAATGGACTGAACTCATCAATAAAAAGACACAGAGTAGCAGACTGTATTAAAATACAGAATGCATCCATATGCTGTCTCCAAGAAACACACCTCAGCTCTAAGGACAAACACAGACTCAGAGTGAAAGGATGGTATACAATACTCCAAGCAAATGGTAACCAGAGAAAAGCAAGAGTGGCCATACTGATATCTGATGAAATAAACTACAAGATAAAAAAGATAGTAAAAGACAAAGATGGCCATTACATAATGATAAAATGCACAATGCAACAACAAGATGACTTGACACTAATCAACATATATGCTCCCAACCAGGATGCACCAAAATACACAAAGAAACTACTAACAGACTTGAAAGGAGAAACTGATGAATACACAATCATAGTGGGAGACTTAAACACCCCGCTAACAGCCATGGACAGATCATCCAAATAGAAAATAAATTAGGAAACAATAGCTCTATACGACACATTACAGCAATTGGACATAATTGACATTTACAGGACACTTCATCCAGTAAAAAGAGACTACACCTTCTTTTCTAGTGCGCATGGAACATTCTCAAGAATAGATCATTTGCTGGGACACAAAAGTAGCCTCAGCAAATTCAAGAAGATCGAAATCATACCAAGTGTATTCTCAGACCACAAAGCTTTGAAATTGGAGATCAACTGTAGTAGGAAAGCAGAAAAAAAAAACACACAAATACATGGAGATTAAACAACAGCTTATTAAAAAAGGACTGGATAAAAGAACAAATAAAAGATGAGATTAAAAAATATATAGAAACTAATGACAATGAAAATACAACGTATCAGAATTATTGGGACACAGCGACAGTGGTAATAAGAGAAAAATTTATATCATTACAGGCCTATCTTAAGAAGCAAGAAAAATCACAAGCAAATATCTTAGTATCCCATCTTAAAGAACTAGTAAAAGAAGAGCAGACAAAACCCAAAGTCAGAAGGAAAGAAATAATAAAAATTAAAGCAGAGCTAAACTAATTAGAGAACAGAAAGACAGTAGAAAAAATTAATATTACGAAGAGCTGGTTCTTTGAGAAAGTCAACAAAATTGACAAACCCCTGGTGAGACTAATCAAAGGACGAAAGGAAAGGATACAAATATCCAAAATTAGAAATGAAAGGGGAGAAATTACCACTGATACCACAGAAATACAAAGGATTATAAGAAAATATTATGAAGGAATTTATGCCACGAAATTTAACAACCTAGAAGAAATGGACAAGTTTCTAGAAACTTATAGCCTACCAAGACTGAACCAAGAGGAACTGGAGAATCTAAACAGAACAATCATTAGCAACGAGATTGAAATGACTATACATAATCTCCCTAAAGGCAAAAGCCCTGGACCAGATGGTTTCACCAACGAGTTCTACCAAGCATTCAAAGAAGAATTAATGCTTAGCCTCCTCAGACTTTCCCAAAAAATTGAAGAGGAAGCAATACTTCCTAACTCGTTCTATGAGGCCAACATTACTCTAATACCTAAGCCTGGCAAAGACAACACAAAAAAAGAAAACTGTAGACCAATATCTCTGATGAACACAGATGCAAAAATCCTGAACAAAATATTAGCAAAGAGAATACAACAATGCATCAAAAAGATCATACATCATGATCAAGTGGGATTCATCCCGGGAGCACAAGGATGGTTCAACATACAAAAATCAATCAATGTGATACACCAAATAAACAAAATTAAAGATAAAGACCATATGGTCATTTCAATTGATGTAGAAAAA
>PVJL010010986.1:21974-45763 GCA_004026885.1 Lyroderma lyra
TGATCAAAACACTAAATAAAATAGGTATAGAAGGAAAGTATCTCAACATAATAAAGGCCATATATGAGAGACCCTCGGCTAACATCATACTGAATGGGGAAAAGCTGAAACCTATTCCCCTCAAATCAGGAACAAGACAGGGATGCCCCCTGTCACCACTGTTATTTAATATAGTACTGGAAGTTCTTGCCACAGCAATAAGGCAAGAGAAAGGAATCAAAGGTATCCAAATTGGGAAAGAAGAGGTCAAATTGTCACTATTTGCAGATGACATGATCCTTTATATAAAAAATTCCAAAGATTCCACCGGGAAACTATTAGAAACAATTAACGAATATAGTAAAGTTGCAGGATACAAAATCAATGTACAAAAATTAACAGCCTTCCTCTATACAAAGAACGAATCCACAGCAAAAAAAATGAGGGAGTCAATTCCCTTTGCTATCACAACAAAAAGAATGAAATACCTGGCAATTAACTTAACGAAGAATGTGACAGACTTATACACTGAAAACTATAAGACACTTTTGAAAGAAATTGAAACAGGATTTAAGAGTTGGAAAAATATCCCCTGTTCATGTATAGGAAGACTTAATATTGTTAAACTGGCCATTCTGCCCAAAGCAATCCACAGATTTAATGCAATACCCATCAAAATCAAACAATCATTCTTTCATGAAATAGATAAAAGAATGATTAGATTTATATGGAACCATAAAAGACCACGAATTGCCAAAGCAATACTACATAAAAAGAATAAGGCTGGTGGCATTACACTTCTATTTATATTACAAAGCATCAATAGTCAAAACAGCTTGGTACTGGCAGAAAACAGAAATATAGACCAATGGAATAGAATGGAAAACCTAGAAATAAACCCACAAATATATGGACAAATAATTTTCGATAAACGAGCAAAAAACATACAAAGGGGAAAAGACAGCCTCTTTAGTAGGTGGTGCTGGGAAAACTGGAAAAACATACGCAAAAGAATGAACCTGAGCTGTGAACTCTCTCTATATACAAAAATTAACTCAAAATGGATTAACGACCATCATATAAGACCTGCAACAATAAACTGTATAGAAGAAGACATTGGTACTACACTTATAGACCTAGGACTCTAGGAAGTCTTCATGAAACTGTCCTCAAAGGCAAGGGAAGTAAAAGCAAAAATAAATGAATGGGACTATATCAAACTAAAAAGCTTCTGTACAGCAAAAGAAACCATCAACAAGGCAAAGAGACAGCTAACTGCATGGGAGAAAATATTTGGAAATAACGCATCAGATAAAGGTCTAATATCTAAAATCTATAAAGAGCTAATAAGGCTTAAGAACAAAAAAACAAACAACCCAATTGAAAAGTGGGCAGAAGAACTAAACAGACACTTCTTCCACGAAGAAATACAAATGGGCAGCAGACATATGAAAAAATGCTCATCTTCATTAGCTATCAGGGAAATGCAAATCAAAACCACAAGAAGATAGCACCTCACACCTGTTAGAATGGCTATTATCAACAAGACAAGGAAAAATAAGTGCTGGAGAGGATGTGGAGAAAAAGGAACTCTGGTATACTGCTGGTGGGAGTGCAAACTGGTACTACCTTTGTGGAAGGCAATGTGGAGGTTCCTCAGAAGATTGGGAATGGAGATACCATTTGACCCAGCAATCCCCCTTCTGGGGATCTACCCAAAGACCTTGAAAACCTTTGTCCGCAAAGACTTATGTACCCCAATGTTCATTGCAGCTCTGTTCAGTGGCCAAAACATGGAAATAACCAAAGTGCCCTGCGACAGATGACTGGATAAAGAAGCTGTGGTACATATACACAATGAAATATTACTCAGCTATAAGAAAAGATGAAATATTGCCATTTGCGACAAAATGGATGGAACTGGAGATCATCATGCTTAGTGAAATAAGCCAGACAGAAAAAACAAAGAACTGTATGACTTCACTCATATGTGGAATATAAAACTGAAAGCAAAGAGAAAAAGAAATGAACAAACCAATAACCCATGGACACAATCAATAGTTTAATGTTTATTTGGGGATGAGTTGGTTAGGGAAGGGAGAAAGGGGAGGGGGTGGGAGAGGAGGGGAAGCTAAATATAAGGTGATGGAAAGAAAAGTCACATTTCATGGTGAACTGATTATACATCAAGTTGACAATGCACTGTAGAAATGTGTGCCTGAAACCTATGTAATCTTTGCTAAGAGATGTCACCCCAATGAAAAAAGAATTAAAGAATAAAAACAAAAGAATGAGCATCTTATGGCTCTTGATGATGACATTTATCTACACACCAACATGTAAATTCCTTTAGCAGATGGCGCAATCCAGAATTGACCTTCCACCTTTTGTTCTCGTGTTGTGGGTGGTGACACTTCAGGCTGGGCCTGTTTTCTGACAAGCAGTGCTGCTGTGCTTGAGCTTGGCATTGTCCTGGCCCAGTTTTTCAGTGTGTTTGGCCGTGCCCAATGTTTTTGATAAGTTGCACCGTGATTTGGAGAGAATAAATGGAATCTACCTGGTAAGAGGACACCTCAGCCAGGGATCATGTTCACTGTAACACGATATCATAGTTCTGGAAGGTAGAGCCTTGTGACACACTACTGCCTGCCCTGGACATCTGTCCCCCAATGCCCCTGGCACCTGCTGCACCCTCTGATGGGGCTCTGCTGTCTGCACCTCTCCGACTTGCTCTGCTCTCTGCTTCAGCCTCTGCCCATTGCCTGCAGACAAATTCTTCTATCTCTCCCTAACTGTCAAACCTTTTAATATGGTTATTGTGGGGACTTTGCCCTGGATCCTCAAACTCAGTGGGTCTGCAGAGACCCTAGGCTCCTGGATTGGCCTACCCTATGAAGGTACTCAGAGAAGCAAGGAGCCATGTCTTGGTGTGGTAGACATGAGAAGGAGGGTCTTATGATGCTAACCGTCACCTGTTAGAGTACCTCCTTGGATAACAGCCCAATTCTCTGAGAACTGTCCCCTCCTGCCTTTGAACCTGGGGACTGTCCGGCTGTAGCACTAAATGTACTGCACCATAGGCCACCTCTATGTAACTCCAGGATGGTGGGTCACCCTCCTGATAGTGTTTCTATCACATAGCCCTTCACTTCTGGTGCTGCCGAATGCCAGTGCACTGGGGAGTCGGGGAGAGGGGGACCCTGGCTCATCAGAACCTCTGAAGCGAGTTGGGAACAGGGTCATACAAGCAAATCAGTCCCTGCGGAGTCATCCTAAACTGTCAAGTACAAAAACTGGGTTGGGTGCTGCATTTGGTCACAGAAGGCAGTGCACACAGTGGTTAAGAGCTTGGACCCTGGAGCCACCCACTCAGCACCTGCCCCTTAGGGCTGTGTGACCTCACACAAGTTCCTTCACTTCTCTGTGCCTCACTCTTTTCATCTGTAAAATGGGGATCATTATAGTCCTGCCTCACTGGCTGTTGTGAAGAATAAACGAGCCAACACAGGAAAAGTACTTGAACAGCCTGGCACGTAGTAAATGCTCCATAAGCATTAGCTCTTAGCTTGTATGATTAGCAGGTGTTCATGGGGGCAGGACAATCATCTGGAGGGAGAACAAAGGAAGCCAATAGACAGAGAAGAGCACAAGTGAAAGGCCATGTGCCCAGGAGAGATGGAGAGATTCCCAGGAGGAATGGCTTTGGTACCGACAAGTTCCCAGTCCCTAGATCTGGTCCCTGGAGAAGTCAGATTCCTGCTTTGAGGTTTCATGAAGCACCCCTGAATCCTTAGAGTTAACTCCTTTTGGGGAGGTTAAATCAGCCCAAGTAAATTTGTGTAACCTGAAGACAGAGTATCTTACCTGAAGCAGTATTTGATTCTTACCACAACCCAGAGAAACTGAACACTTTAGGCAAATGCAGCATTAAGGTAATATGGGTAGTGGGGTGGTGGGAGGCTGTATTTAGATAAAACTGTAACCATGTAGGTACCGAGCATCAATGTCTCCTTTATCACAATCCTCCTTTGGTGGGAGCTCTCTGGGAAAGAGGCTTAGGCTTAGAATTCAAACACCCAAGTTCAAGTTAGATTATCTGTGGAAGCTTGGACAAAATCCCATAACTTCTTTGAGATCTAGTTCTTTTTAAAAAAATATATAGTCAAAAGCCTAAGCCCCAGGCTCTCCAATGTATGTACATCACAGAGGTTGATGGAAATAGTAAATAAATAACAGGTCTAACCAGAGCTTTAGCAAGTTTAAAGGAATGAGAAGAGCTTATACCTCTGGTACTCATAATCGCTGTAGGGATAGGATCCAACATCCCCACCTTATAACTCAGGAAAGAGGCCCCTTGGCCTGTGAGTGGAGACATCACCATCCCCCTGTAGGCAGGGGGCCCAGGACCTACACTCTTAACCCCACACCACACCACTTGGCATAGTTTCCACGGGGTTAGCTGCTTATGTATAAAGATGTACTATAAATCTCTTACCTGAGATTTATTGATCCAGGTAAGACTGTCACTTGAGATAGCTCACAAATGGTGAGACCCAGTACCCCACCTTGAGGGCAGATGCAAGCCAGAAACATGTGATGTGTTCATTCATCCCACATGGAATCACGTCAACTGGACAGTTCTCAACTCCAGAGCCCCCAAAGCCATTGGCTTCGTTGCACGTTTGAAAACAATAAGGCATCCTTCACAAGCCTTGCTTGCACTAGTCTTCGTTTTCTCCTCTAGCAGTGGGAACAGGTAGGCCCAAAGTATGCTGGGAAGAATGTGGGGACAAGGGACAGGAGAAAGTTTTTCAGCTGGAAAAAGTGTTATGGCAAACCCATGGGGTGAATAACGAAGACCTCAACTAAATGTCTGAGTTCTCCCTCCTTGTAGCCAAATTTCATTCCTTCTTACCTGGGAGCAGTCAAGTAAGGGTCTGTGTAGTGGTCGTTGTCATTTGTTGCTTTCAATAGAATGTTTAGCAAATGAGCGAACCTCGGACACATAGTTTCACCTTTGGCAGACTGTCCTGTGTAATGTGCACTTTGTGGACTTTGTTTCCATAAGATGCGTGTTCTTGTTCACACAGACTTCTCCCCCGGTGTTATAGGTGGGAGAGAACTAGTAAGTATGTCATTTAAATTTTGGAGCCTTGGTTTGGTCATTTATAAAATGGGGATAATAAAGCTCTACCCACCTTCTGTGTTTCTTTTGAGGATTAGATGAAGTTTGATGTGTGAACTGTCACCAAGCACCGAATCTGGTTCAACTATTATTCTCAAGACCATCTCAGCTCAAAAGTGGAGGAGAGTGTGCAAAATCACAGATGGATTTCACAAAGCGTTGAGCAGAAGACGCTAGATGCAAAAATATGGCATCTGGGGTGCTGGTGATGTTCTGTGTCTTCACCTGGGTACTGGCTACATAGACAGATTCATCATGGAAAAGTCATCAAGCTATATATGATGTATATATTTTCCTGTATGTATGTTACATATGAGAATTGCACATTTTGCAGATTATCTTTGATACTTCCAAATAACCTGCAAATCTGAAAACTTATGTGCATACAAGCCTGACTATTTCCACTCAAATCAAAGCAAAATAGGAATTTGAAAATTAATTACTGTATTTTGCTATGTATAATACGCACTTTTTTGGCCAAATTTGTGAGGAAAAAATAAGGATATGCATTATACGTGGATAGTACTAATTCCATAGCTATGTAAATGTTTTTAATTCTTTTATTTATGTTTATGAGTTAAAACTGTAACTCTAGAAATCAATAACAATATTCATATGCAAAATATGATACTCTGGAATATTAAAATTAGTTTTTTATATAAAAATTTATACATAATATTTCTTGTAACTTGTACCTATTCTTGTATTTTGTAATTATTTGTTACATAGAATTTCTTTTACCATAGTATGACAAAAAATAAATGCTAAAATTCCTGTGAAATACAAAAAACAAGTACCTAAATGTAAACAAGTAAATATTTGAATTAAAAAAATTAAAACAAAATATTTTTCCCCTGAAAATTTGGGCCAGAACCGTGGGTGCACATTGTACACAGAGAGCATCATACATGGCAAAATACATTAATTAATGAATTTAGTGTAAATAAATAAAAATTTCACATCACAATGGTGTGGGATATAATGAAACCTTTTGCTTTTTGCTGATACCTTGTATTGTATCTTAGTTTTTCCAGTGTTAACGAGACACTTGTATTTCTGTTCTGAGGAGCAGACTGTTCATATCCTTTGCCCATTTTCCTACTGGGTTATCACCCTTTCCCAAATGACTTACACCATGTAAATTAAGCCCCATGAAAATGAGACATTTGTCATGTACATCGCAAACATTTTCCATAGTATTTCATTATTCTTTTGATTTTGTATACAAGGTCCCTGCATGTTTTTGTTTTGCTTTATTTTTGATCAATCTAGCTTTTCTTTGATGCACGTGGAATGTGACTCCGCTTTTCTCTCTGCGTGTCGGCTGTGGGTCCTCTCTTGGATTAGCTGCAGGCACCCCGTCCCTGGTGGCCGCAGCCCTGCTTGTGGCTTTACTATTTACTCTGATTCCCCAAAGGAGAATCAGCCCTGAGTCCACTGAGGTGATCAGCAGCAGCTTCTTTGTACCAGGATGTGTTGGCAGGAATCGGTGTTTTAGTGAACTGGCTTTGGGGCAAAGAGTGTCAGGATTTGTATCTGTTTTCTGAGGACCGACCAGTGGCAGATATTTCTGTGTCGATTTCTGTCTCACACTCACATTATGCTCCAATCCGAGCTGATTTGTCATACAACCTCAGCTCACTTGTGGAATTCTGTGGCCACAAGGATGGCAATTGGAGTGGCAAAAAAGTAGCAGTGAAGAGGGATGTCGCCATGGCAAACAAATGCTTGTCTACACAGTAGGTGTGTTTTTTCTAAAGTCAAGAAACAAAAGGGCACGCACTTCACGAAGAGGATGGAGACAATCTCAGGAGACAGGAGGGAGACAGGCCCTGAAGCATCTGTGGGAAGCACATGGGGGCTGTCCAGAAAGTATCCAGCCATGTAATATGAAAAATAGAGGCATTTATGGCTGGATATTTCCAGACAGCCCTCATACATCCAGAGTCTGTGGCTCTATTTGTCTTTGCCCTTTTCCACATCTGAACACACATCAGTCTGAACAGAATCTACCAACGCCACCCCTTCCAAATGCCAGATTGTTCTTGGGGACCACACTCAGAATTCAAAGACCACCAAGACCAATATCCCATGAGGTTCCACGTTTGTGAGACAACTGTGTTATATGGACTCCGGTTCCTAATTCCATACTCTATTTATGAACATTCCTGGTGTTCTCACACTGGTACACATGCACGGGGAGGTAGAAAACCAAGGCTCTAACCCCAGCCCTGCCCTTCCATGATTTATGTTATCCTGGACAAGTGACTTAGCCTTTTCTGTGCCTTGGTTAGTTCACCTCAACAGGAGTCATAAAAACTATCCTCCCTATTTTAAGAGATAGGCAATGCTGCAAGGATGAAATGAGATCATGGATTTAAAGGTGTGTTGACAAGCCATAACTTTGAACACAAGAAGTATTGTGGTTGCTGGCGGTGTTATTTACTTAAGTAATAGTTCCTCAACCTTCAGTGCACTTTAAACCTATCTAGGAGGCTATACAAATACCAGTAACCAAAACCAATTAAGTCAGCATCCCTGGATAACAGAGTCCTGGCATTGGGCTTTACTAAAACACAACTTTGTATTATGGATCATTTTAAATGTATACTAAAATGGAGAGAATAGTATAATGCACCTAATTATCAACTCGAGGCCACTTGTGTTTCATCTCTCCTCCAACCCACTTGTCCACACTGTCAACCCTGGATTATTTTTTTAAGTAACTCACATGGTATTTCTTATTTATGTTTTGGGAGGGGGAGAGTTATTATCTTATTGCTTTGTTTGTTTGTCTTTAGCATTCTCTGGTGACAGCATTGTGTACCCAGGTTTAAGAATCACCCATTTAAATCATGGTCATGGACAAATGCTGTGATGCTTCATTCCTTTTATTTATTTGTTTGTTTGCTTGCTTGTTTATGCCAATTTAGGAAAGTGAGAGGCCGTGTGAAATTACAGAAGTTGATGACAACCCCAAGGTAGCTGAGGTAAGAACTATGGTTCTGATCCCTATAGATCACTGCACAGTGAACAAATCCACTAAGGGTGTTAAAGCCTTTCTAACACACACAAGAGGTGCAATGTGGGCGTGTGGGAGAGAGATGACCAAATGAAACTCAGGCACAATGCGGGTTCTCAGGATTTTTATTGGCTGGACAGGAATTCCAGGTTGATTTAATATTAGAAAATTGATTTAATATACCTTATTCAGGACAAGTGACAAGAGAAGGATGTGCCTTATCATGTTTCTAGAAGCAACCTGTAGTTCAGTAAGACTTAAAGAATCCCCAACTTTCTAAGGTATCTTTTGCTATATTATGAAGTCTAGTTTATTTAACCAAAAAAAAAAAAAAAAAAAAAAAAAAAAAAAAAAAAAGAAAGAAAAGAAAAAGAACAGAAAAACATGTTGATAACTTTTTCTAGGCATTCCTTTCCTGTGGGTCAATGTAATCGAATCCCAGATGCACAAAAATTTCTTCTTCACTTTCTGCTTTGAGAAATGTCCTCTGAAAGCATAACAAGAAATATGTGCATTCAGATATTTTTGTTAAGCATCTCAGAGCTGACATCATGAGTTCTGCTTGTAAAACTGCCTTGTCAGAATGAATTATGGCCAATACATAATTCCTTGTTTCTGAGTGTAAAAAGTCATCTTAACTGACTTCTGTAATTTTTAAATTTTCCCATCCAAAAATATGGCATTTAATAAAGTCAGATAAAATTATGATAGCCTTTCATATTCAGCTAAAGGCACTTGGTATTCACTTGGTATTTTTCCTATGGGTCTGTAGTGCTTAACCATAGTTGTTCATTAAAACCACCTGAAGAAGTTTTTTTTTAAAAAAACACCGAAACCTGAGCTCATACACTCCAGTCTAAGGAATCAGAATCTCAGGAGCATTCTTGTCATTAATCTATTTTAAAAAGCTCTGAGTAATTTTAATGTGCAATCGGAATTAATGAGTTCCGATCTAAGTAATGAGGAGTGGCAACTGTAGGGTACCTGTAGGTGTTGGGTTCTCCTCTCGGCCTTCCACACCTAACCTCACCTCCACCAGGCTCCCACCCCATGAACTCTTTGAGATAGGCTGACCACATGTAGCATTTGGGACAGAAAACAATGGTACTGCTCCATTTCAAACAGTACATGTGGTCAGCCTGACACCTTGAATTTAGGGCAGTGAGACTAGGCTGACCATGTGTACTGTTTGAAATGGGACAGTCTGTTGTTTTCTGTCCCATTTTGAACGGTGCATCTGGACAGCTTACTTTAAGACCAAGCACCGCTTCTCCTCTTCTGCTTGTTTATAGCAGTGTTGGGCATTTAGGAGACACTTGCCTATGTTGAACTATTTACTTTTTATTTTTGATTGGTTCCCTAAGCAGGGATTGAGCCCAGGCAGCAGTGGTGAGAGCACCAAAGCCTAGCCACTACACCACCAGGGAACCCCATGAAGTATTTATTTTATGTCAATCTATAAGTGTTTCTAAATAGGGTTATGTGAATCTGCCTCCACTCACATGCTCAACATCTGAAGCTTTCCTGCCAGCATCCACAGATCTCTCTTCTAACAGCAGCACCTTGATTTTTCTCTGGGAAACCCGCCCTCCCAACTCTCAGTCCATGAGGTCACTGGGGTTGGTCTTACTTCCAGGGAGGGGCACACAATCCAAGCCTGGCCAATCACAGCCATAGTAATGGGTTCAGGAGTGGGCACAAGGCCCAGCCCTGACCAATGAGCATCAGCTAGGACTCTGCTGAAACTACTAGGAAAAAGGCTCTTCTCTGTGGGGGTAGCTAAGCTGCAATGATGGGAATCATCAGAAAACCCTGCCTAAGACAGAAAGCGACACTGAGGGGAACCTGCCTGAGCACCTGGTTAGAGCCACACCTGAAGTCAATGTTACCCTGGATTCTGCAGTGTATAAGCCAAATTCTCCTTTTTTTGCCTATACTATTTTGAATTGGGTTTCTGATGTGCGTAACTGAGACAGCTCTAACTAAATAGACCTTATTTAGACTATAAGCTCCTGGAGGGCAAATACTATTACTTTCAGTTATTTTCTGTCTCCTTTCCCTTCAGAGTTTAGTGTCCATGACCATTATAAGAACAGTAGATCTTGGTACTTGTGGATTTAACAGTAAAATATTTAACTCTTTATAATTCATATACTAATTTGTCATTTTGCTGATGCATGAATTTGAATTGTGACCCCTGCAAGGCTAGCATGCCAAGTGAGTCACATGACTGGTGAGTGAGCTGAATTGACTGTTCAGCTACATCTCAGGGCAGCTCTGTTGCTCTCCTTCTTGCAATAGACTCTCATTAATGACCCAGTGTTCATGCAAAATGCCATTACCCACGCATTTGAGCAGTGCTTGAGTCAGATTTGTGATTTTGGGGAGAATCTTTGTTTTTTCTTTGGAGTTACTCCTTGCAACCATCAAAGATATATCAAACTCAATTAATGTACACTACCAGACTGGTTCTGGGGTCCCTATGAGTTCATCATCTTTAAGCCCAATGCCCCCGAGGTACATTCTGGGCCAAGTGGGGGCTGTGCTTCTGTCAGAATCTTTCTGAACTTGACACTCAGGGCAAAGCAAATTGAACCTGGACACTGAAAGGAAAAGTGCTCAGGGAGCCAGCCTTGGGAATGAGGGTCAAAGTAGCCCCCCTCAGCGAGACAACTATACCTTGATCTTGTCATATAAAGCATGGTTATCCAACATCTTCTGCTCATGCGTGGCATAGCACTGGAGGTCTCTCTCAAACTGCTAGATGAGAGGTAATTAAAATAAGTTACTATCCAGTGCAGAATGTCTTCAGTATTATGTCTTTAGAGATATCTAAATCCCTGTGATGAAATATCTATCTCAACATGAAACACACCACTAAATGGAATTAAACTGCACTGAATATTTCAAAGCAATTTTCTCCCTGAGGGCAAAGCTCTATGATGACAGAGCTCCGTGCTCACATGCACACTAGAATGTAAGCTCTGCAAACAGGAACCTGATTTGTTTTGTTCATAACTATATTCCTCTTCAAATATGTCTGGCACATCTAAGATGGATGGGAAATGCTTGTTGAATGAATATTGTGAGAATTGTGTCCAGAATAACATCTGGTCCAGAGTAAGTGCTGGATAAATAATAGCTTGGAATACCACTTATAAAAGTGGACAAAGAGTCAAGAGACCCAGATTCCAGCTCCAATTTTGTCCCTATCTGGTTGTGCATCTCTCAACAAGTCACCCAGCCTCTTTGAATCTTGCTTGGTCAAACAGGAGGTTGGAGGAAGTGCATGAGTAAGGTCACCTCTGGCTCTAAGATCCTCTCACATGAAATTCTATAAAACTGATGATCTGAGCTGTGACCCCAGAGTCGCATATCCTATGATCAGGGGTGTACTCTGAAGCTACAGGGAGCAAATCCTGAATCCTAGAGGACAGGAAATACTTGGAAAAGGAGGACAACAAAGGCAGTTGTCACTGAGGTTAATTTTCCTGAGAGAAACGTGTATCTATCTATACATACTCCCTTTTCATGTGGGAACGGGGAGAAAGCAGGGGGTAATCGCGCCCCCTAGTGGCAAGGAACAATTTCCTAGTGTAGGAAAGTGGGCTGAGGCTGGGAACTTACCTGCTAGACCATGCCCTGGGTGTATGAGAAGACATACTTTCCGACCACAGGTCCTTTTACAGTGCAGTAGAGGGGAAGCCAGGGTTGTGGAGGCGTTAAGGTGAAGTAGATTCTGGGAGCTGTAACTGCTGGTCTGTGAAAGTCGTGGGGTGTTGCTCAGCATAGGGCCTCATCCCAGCTCAGGGTTAATTTCCTCCTGTCCCCCCGCACTCAGAACAATGGCTCCTCACACTGTGTGCTGAGGAGTCTGGAGAGGGGAGGAGTAATGGGGGCAGTGAGAGGCTGCCCTTGGCTCCCTCAGGACAGTGGGATCGCTGGGCACTGTCACTCCTACAGGAGTGACAATGTCCATGTAAGCAAGGTGACAGAAGGGTCAATGCCCAGAAACATCTTAATGGGGCATGCCCCTGCATGTGGTCAAGTGAGACAGATGAACTTAGAACAGTTATTATCAAAGAGTTGTCCCCTAACCAGCAGCATTAGCCTCATCTAGGAACAGGTTAGAATGTCAACTGTCCTCCCCACCCAGGCCTGAAACAGAAACTCTGGGGGTGGAGCCTGCTTACCCGGGAGCCAGTCCAGCCCAGCAGAGCGAAGGCACCGCGCTCGTAGGGGCACATGACCAGGTTGGCCTTTCAGGTCTTTCCCTCCTGCTGGCTGAACTGTCCACTCTACTCACTGATGGTGCAATTTTAAAATCAGAAAGCATTTTTGGAAATGATCTAAAACATCCACCTTCCTGCTACGCAACTTGAACTTTTTAAATGTAGACTCCACAAAGTCGTAGTATAAAAGCAACCCCTGAAAACAAACAGAAAGACATCAGAAAGAATAGGGTCCACAATTTTAAGCTCCAATGAATGCTCCTAAGGGAAGTTATACGGATTCAAGCTGAAAGTGGGTGTGTTTTGCCTCTGTATTGTGAGCCCACCTGACCACAGTCAGAGAAGAAGGGAAGGCGAGGCTGTATGTCCTCTCTCTGCAGCAGAGGGATTAGCAATTAGAGGCCCAGCCAGAGATTCTTCTGTCAACTTCTGATCGCAGGCCAGCGCTCAGCAACTGGCCTCACCCCTTTCAAAACAAACTGAACACAAAACTGGGCCATTTCTATGCAGCTGTTTTAATTTAGCATCTCTCTTGGCCCAGAGAGTATGGCTGGAGCACTCTGGGGCAGGAAGGCTCCGTTTCCAGGGAGCACTTTGAGGCTATTACTCTGCCTGCCATGGAGACTGGGATGAAGTTAGTCTCGCCTCACACGGCCTACTTAGGAAGCTGAGTGATTCCAAGGTGTGTCTAGTAAGTTGCTGTCCCCCAACTGAACCTGCTCTGTGGGCATTCGTTGGGGCACAGGGCAGGGAGCAGAAATGTGCAATTCATGGCTACATCTGAGAAGCAACTACAAGAGCAAATTGCCTCAAAATAATTCAGTCACAACTGTTCGGGTCAGATGCCGTCAAATTCTATTATGAGAGGCATTTTGGAAAGCTTGTTTACAGCATGGCTGGCAGGGCTCTGTCACCAGAACTGTTCAGTGAGGGAAGGGACGGAACGTGCATTTCTGACAAGTTCCCAGGTGACGCCGCTGCTGCTGGTCTAAGAACCACACTTCGAACATCACTGCTTCAGCTGATTATTAGGAATGTTTTATATTTCTTCTGTAACCCAAGACACATTGTTTCAATCTGACCTAAGGCTTTGAGGAAGGGGCACTGTTCTTTTGCTGATTTCAAAGACAGGACTCTTCACCCTTCAGTGCCTCTGCCAGGAAAGGTATTAGGAAGAGCAGACACTGTTTGAAGTGGGGTGGGGAGCACTGACGTCAGGAAGAGCCTCTGGGGGAGGTGACAAATGCTGTAGATCAGTGGTTCTCAACCTTCCTATTGCCACTACCCTTTAATACAGTTCCTCATGGTGAGGTGACCCCCATAAAATTATTTTCGTTGCTACTTCATAACTGTAATTTAGCTACTGTTATGAATCATAATGTAAGTATCTGATATGTACTTTGCGATGGTCTTAGGCGACCCCCGTGAAAGGGTCGTTCGACCCCCAAAGGGGTCACGACCCACAGGTTGAGAACCGCTACTGTAGATAAATCTAATAACCAGCTTGGGAAAACACAATTCCACTTTTTAATGAAACTTATTAAAATTAGTACAGTATAGCAGCCTTTCATGTAAGTGAATTATACACACTTGAAAAGCGAGTGATGAAAGTCTCTCTTTGGAGCCAAATTTGCAACAACACCCCACCCCACATTACTCCCCCATTACCACTTAAAAAAAATCCACGCAGCTGGCTTTCTAAGGGCTCCAAACTGCTCGCATTCTCTCCTCGTGGTGGTGACCTGGGATGGCGTAGACCATGGCCACCCTCGCTATGGGTTGGCTTTGAGGTTTGTAGGGCATCTGGGACGCGTCCCTTGACTAGCGCGCTCCTGTCTGCACATTCAGGCAGTTCTGTCTGCAAAGGTCATGGCTGTGGAACACACACTCAGGCCCCATGGTCGCCTCCGCTCTCTGGCCTGGGCTGTTCTCGGGGCATCGCTATTTTCTGCAGTTTCCTCTCCTGTTGCCCCAGCCCTTCCCCGTTCTCTTTAGGTAACTTCTCTTCTTTGAAAACTCAGAGGGTTTGGGCTCCAGCTCCCCCATCAGTACCCATAAATGGACTGGATTTCACATCTGTGTGTTCCTTTTCATCCCACTGGAAACAGGGACCCCTGACAGGGAGGGAGGCATTTCCCTGCTCCTTGCAACCTGCTCCCAGGGCGAGTGACATGGCACAGCGACCCGTGCTCTGCTCTCAGCTTCCCTCTCACGCTGCCTGGCGTTTAGTCTCAGGCTGCCCCCAGCCAAGCAGGGAGGGCTGATTGGATAGTCAGGATCCATCCACCCTTTGCTTTCAATTCCCTCCAACCCCTTCTGCATCCCCCATTCAGAGTCAAGTCTGTTTTTTGACATGAATACATTCCTTAGTCTCTGATGATTGTCACTACCACCAATCTCTCAGCAGTCCATACACTGGAGATGTGGCCACAGAGAATAGCCAGGGGCCTGTACCAGGTCCCGCTCACCAGTGTGGACCCAAACCACACACAGCCTTCCCATGTTTGGGTTGAACTGCTGGTGGCCAGTGAGATTTAAGACTAATGGGGTCTTTGGGATGGAGACCTCTTTCATTGGTCTGATGGGTGGCTCAAACCAATGCCAAATGGCTGGTCACTCTGTTCTTCAAGTGCTTTAAAACATTGGTTGTCCATGCGGGCATGTTGGGTTAGCAGGTACACTCATGTGCCTGTGCAAAACATAGTCTTTATAATCCAGAAAGGGCAGCTTTTGGTAAGCGAGGCAGGGGCGAGAACTGAGGTTGAGGTGGAAGTTAAAGATGAAAAACTCACGTGCTGGTTTCACCACCGAGGTGGTGGGGCAGGCCCGGGGCTGCAGAGGTGCAAGCAGAGCTGGGACACCAACTGCCCAAGGGTATCTCCTCCCTGAGGTCCTGTTTATCAATGAGAGCCTGTGCCTGCTCTCTCCTGGGTCCCCTCACCTGGAACAGGGCCTGGCCCTCCAGCAGGAGACATCACAATAACAGCCACCATCTATTAGGCATCTTCCAGGCACTGTGCCGAGTGCTTTCTCTAATTCTGCCAGTTAATCCCCCCCGTTAATGAATGACAGAGGTTTGTTTGTTCTACAGGTGAGAAAAGAGGAGCTTAGGAAGGTTAAGCATCCCAGGTCATATAACCAGTAAAGGGCAAAATCTAAAACCCACGTGTTTAATGTCAGCCTCCAATGATGCCTGCCTATTTCTGTGCTCAGGGGCCAGCAGTGGCACTGGACAATAAAATGAAAAGGAGCCACCCCAGTAAGGCAGTATGACTGCCTCAAAAATGAGTCAAGACCAATGGAAAGAAGGCCTTCTGTCACCATGTCCTCACCCCGTCCCCGTCTTAGGCTGGGACTGCCTCAGAGCCTGGGAAGGGTTGTGCCTACAAACCAAGGTCAAACCAAGGTCTTTCAAGAGCCCCAGGGTGGGGAGCCAGGCAGCCCTTTCTCCACCCAAGCCTCTGCTAGCAGGGTCCACAAATCGTGCTGTCTGTTCATGAGAATTTGTTCATCCTTCCTGCTCGAGCAGAGCAGTGGGGCCCACCCAGGTGTAGCTGATGCTTGGCCTATTATGCTTCCTCTTGGGGTCCCTGGTCACCCTGAGTCACCTCTGCTGAGAGGGACAGAGATGGCTTGGGATGGCCTCACAGATGAATTTGGATTTAGTTCCAAAGTTGGGTCTTCTTTTCTGGTCCTCCCAGTTCCAGGGTTGTGTGTTTCTAACTCTTGTTTTCACTTTATCTGAGGGCTTCTCTCTCTGGCAACATCAGGGAGCTTGGTCCACCCCCAGAAGAAGCTACATCACTCAGGGAGACTAAAGCTGTACCGAAAAACCCTCCCAGCCTCCCCCAGGTCCCGGGTAGGGCCCTTTGGTCTCTGAGAAGTGGCACTCTCACTAGTGTGGCTTCAGCTGCAGGGTCATCCTTTGCTTCCTCCAGGGGCAGTAGGCAGCCTGTGGCAAGTCTGATGTCTCAGTGGGTGGGGGCTCCTGAGCTATGACCCCTGCTGGGCCCAGGTTACCATCCTTAGTTTCCTACTTCCCATCTTAACACAAAGTCAAGGTCAGCATAGAGTTCAATGTGCCAGTGAAACCTCTTAGACGAATTTATCTCAGTCTTAGCAGTCCTGCCTGACCCTTCCCTGCCTCTACCTCCACGCACACCTCCCAGGTCTTCACAGGAGCACGCTCTTCATTTTGTTTAGGGGTTTAATGCCTCTGCATGTCCAACACAGAGACAAAACCACCTCAGCCCCTTTGGTAATAGGACAAGTGCATTTAAACAAGGTACATATTCCTAACATGGGCTCTGGGAAACAAAGAAAGTACATCTCATTGTATATCATGGGACATTGTGTTAGCTGTTGCAAATAACTGAGAATTGATTAGATGGTCATTATACAATTATGATGTAGACAGTGTGCAAAATTCAATGGTACTAATTAATATTATGCTTATGTGTCCAAACATCTACTTTTAATCATTTCTTCTTACCTTCCTTTCCCATAAGTTCATCACTTCAGGTAAAAGTTGTTATTCATCTTCTTCTATTGACCCTGGGCTCATAATTAAAAAATGTACATCATGCCCAATCTTCTTACCCCTGACTTAAAAAAAACAACAACAAACAGTATAAGGATGGAAATAACTCAGATTTTTAGCTCTCAATTTTTAAAAGTCAACCTTGTTTCTGTACCTTACTCTTGTTTACAACACAAAATGCTCATGACCTTTTTTTAAACCAAGTATCCTTGTTTGTACAACTCTATTCCTTGCAAAATAAATACATGACAGAAAAAAGACTGTACATAGTATGTATATGATCATATGGGTAACAAATGACAAAGAAGATTATTTCCTCTACACTCTCATACATGCAGCCTCGCCCTCTCCACACATAGACAAACACGGCAACAAGCGTGCAGAGAACTGTATCACATAATGTAAGATAGGGCTCTTGGGATTACCACATAGGTTAAGGGCCTTTTCTCAGATTTGCTCTTCTCTTCCCACTTTCCTCCTCACCTCAGACACAGCTTGCCAGACAGCTGATAGCCACCATGTAAGAGGGCCACAGGGAGAGTTAGGGGCAGGTGTGGGAGGGAAGGAATCTCTTTCTGAAATGGAGGCTTCGATATCCAACAATTACACACATCTCTGTGAAGAGTTCATTTGTTCATTCATTCACACAGCCAGTATTTCTTGAGAGCCTACTTTGTGCCAGGCACTGGGCACTGGTCCTTAAGGAGCACCAGGCTCTAAAAACTTGGGCAAAGCACGCACACAAACAAATTGTTTGGCAGCTGTCCAGAAAGCACTGAGTGGGAAGGTGCCTTAACCAGCATCGGGAGAAGCCAGTCAAGGAAGGCTTTCTGGAGGAAGTGGCATCTGGGCTGAGTCTTAAAAAATGAGGAGAAGCCTGCTAGGTGACGATTTGGGAAAGCCAGTACAAGAAGGGTGACAAGCAAAGTCACAGAGGCAAAAAACAGCTTCATGTGTGCAGAATGACAGTCATTTAGGATTGCTGCATTGAAACATGAGAAGTAGGAGACGAGACTGCAGAGAAAGGCTGACGCCAGACCACCAGAGGTCATTTGTGCCACGTTCAGAACCGAACTTCTGAACATGGGGAGCCATTGAAGGTGTTAGAGCAGAGAAGACAGAAGCAGGTCTCCTTATTCACCTCCGGAATCCTCCTGTCACGGTGATGAAGGCATCAGGCAGAAATTCCCAGACAGCCTCTGTGACCAGCACCCTGACTGCATTCGCTTTGGCCCTGGTCACACAGCTGACGAGGTCTCCATAATAGAGGAGTCCTGGGAGGCATTGGACACATCAGTGCAGAGAGTGACATGTCTTGTGTGAATGACCAGCCCTCAGCAGGATAGGATTCTGTCCCCATATAGAGCTACCATGGCCACCAGCGTCAACACTAAACTGTTCCACAGAGACCAGATATTTCTGTTCTCTTGGCTGTGAATTTTTCATGGTGATAACGGCTCTTTGCTTTCTGATGGAAAGGCTTACACTTTCCTGGCTAAGAAAGAGATAATATTTCATATCTCTATAAAAACCAAACTGTTTGAATCTGATTTCCTATTTAAGCACCAGCCCTCTTGATCAACAAGCTGTGTCCTATATTTAAAGAAGACAATGTATAACGATTTGAGATGGGAAGATTCAGGATCAGAAAGTGACAGTTGATAAAAAATTAAACTCAAGAATAGGAAGACAGTAGATGTGCATCCTGGAGATCTGTTGTATATCACTGTGCATATTGTTAACAATACTCTAAGGTGCACTGAAAATTTGTTAATGAATGTGATGTGAATCATAGGCCTAAACGCAGAAGTTTAAAAAAATGAGGCTTCTGAAATAAAAGAGGAAAATATCTTAATAATCTTGAGGGTAAGCAAGTATCTCTAAAACAGAGTGAAAAAAAATGACACTATAATGAAAAGATGGATAATTTGGATTTCATTAAATATAAGAACTTACACTCATTGCAGGACATCTTCAAGCAAGTGAAGAAGCAATCTACAGACTGGGAGAAGATTTGAATTTCATATATCTGCCTAAGGACTTATACCCAGAACATCAACTAACTACTACAAATCAGTGAGTAAAAGACAAAACAACCCACTTTTCAAAAGGGAAAAAGACTTAAACAGGCACCTCCTGGAAGATAAATTGGGCAGATAAGCATGTGAAAAGGTCATCAGAGAAATGCAAACTAAAATTCCAATAAGATAACACTATTCACTCACCAGAATGGACAAAACAGAAAAGACTGACAACAGCAAGTGTGAGTGAGGCTGTGGGACAAGTGAAAATGTCCTCCAGCATGCGTGGGATTGTAAAGTGGTTTGGCCACTTTGGAAACCTCTCAGATGGTCCCCATCAGAGCTAAGTACAGAGCTATTCATCTTCTGACTCAGCGACTTCACTCTATATATACGCGCAAGGGCAAGGAGGACATACATATCTCCACAGGTACAACAGTGTTACTAACACATCTTTGTTTTTTTCATAATACCCCCAAACAGGAAATAATGCAAATGTTCTTCAACAGGGAATGGATAAATAAGTTATGGTACCAATGGAGAAGAAATTTCCGAGAAAGTAGATCTCATATTAAGTGTTCTTACCATAATAAAAAATCAATTTAATAAATTAAATACATAATATATTAATGTAAAAAAGGTAAAAAGCAATGCTCCATTAGGTCCTTTTATCAATACAAAATATTTCATTGTGACCGATATTCAAAATACAACCCACATGGTAAGCATACAACTTACTGTGCTCATTCAGGCTGTACGTATACCCAAAGTCATGTTTTAACAATCTCTCTAATAAAATGTGCAGATATCAGGTAAAACTGTGGAGAGACTTTAATAATTCATTGACACCCATGAAAGCAACTTAATTGACGTTCTTGCTTTCCTTTTGGTGTGGCTGGGGTGGTTAAGCTATTATCAGAATCTTATTACACTGCATAAAGTTATGTGTGTGCTGTTTTATTTTAGACATTGACTGTTCAAGGCCCAGGTGTCACGTGAATCCTCAAGCATCAGGGAACTAAAACCAAGTACGATTACAAGTAAAGCTGAATCAGTTTTTCCGTCAGACCCACTATTCACTCACAGCAAGTACAAAAGATGAACAGGGTCTTCTATAGCAGCCTTGATGCAAGTCCTCAAGATTTAATTCCTTTCCTCTCCAGCGGCTTGTGTCTTTTCATGACTTAAGCAGAAGATGGTTGTTGTTTTCTAGGTCTCCTCTCATAGGAGATTTCCTTACTTTAAAAATTATTAAAATGTTGATGACTTCATCATTCTTTGCAACTCAGAAGCCATAGTACTCAGGATCCTGGCTGTGACTCCCTTTCAAATCCCAATTATATTGTATTTCTATCGCATGTTAAAAGTAAATGTTTAAAACACATACCAATCTTTTGACCCTGTACTGGCACTCCTTGCTTTTTACAAAGCTTACAAGGACCCTCCATAAACAGAAGTGACCAAGTCGCCTTCAACCTCAGGAGGCCCAGCCAGGCTTTCAGATGCCTGTGTCAGCACAGTCTTCTCAGGTTAACACATCTGGCTGGGTAGGTCAATCCTGTGTCTAGATTTCCACCATTTCTCTTCTACGTCCTGATGTTTTACAGTTTCTAAAGAAGATTCATACGTGCCAGGCAACAACTCTAGTTTGTTCAAATATTCTTTACTCCCCAATCCTCCAGCTCCTGGTTCCTCACCCACACCTCTTACCCAGTTGGGACCCAAATGTCTAGAAGGGTCAGTTTGGTCAGAACCAGATCTACAGTGCAACCTGGTGTGACAACTGGATAAAGGAATGACAACAGCCACCACAACGAGCATATTTGCTCTGTACCAGACACGGGCTCAGTGCTAAGGGCTTTGCCTGTGCTGATTTATTTCTTAGTTAAGTACCAATGTTACCTCCCTTTTTATAGACGAGGTAAGTTAGGCCCAAAGGTTTTAAAAAACACAGAAGATCACATAGCTGGTGAGTGCCAGGTCAGGGTTTGGATCCAGGTCTGTCTAATGCAACAACCATGTGCTCTTAACCACAGCATGGAAAGAGGCCAGACAAGTGACCCAGCTCACCAAGATTTGAGCTGAAATTCAGCTGATTTAAAGCTCCACTATAGCCTGCCCAGCCCTTGGGTAACAATGGGAGAGACCATTTACCTGCTTTTTGCATTTGTGTGAATTTTAGGGTTTCTTATGACCTTATTTTACTCAGGGTTCTGAAACCCAGCCTGAACCATTTCTCAGATATCTTCATTCCCACTCCAAATATGGAAGTAAAGAGCAGAAAGAGAGAGAAAGTCATGCCATTAGTTTCTAAAATAATTATTTTGACAATGAAATGATACTTTCAAGGTCAATGGATTATGGCAAAGTGTAAGCAAATCGCTGACTGAGTTCCTCCTGAATATGACAAGTCGGTGGGTGATGGTAACTTAGAAATATTTTGTGTTTCAGAAGGGTCCTTTCCTGATAAATGAGACAGTTGTGAGGAGGCACGCTCTGGCATCTGCATAGGGCTTCTGTGTAATCTGATTATGGAATGGCCGGTGCTGTCAGTGTGATAACGGCTATCTCTATCAGCTCTCCCCTTTGCCAAGGGTTCCTTACACACACTCATGCTCTCCATATTCATCCTCGAAATTTAAAGTGGGATGTGCATGTAGGTTGTATAAATTCTCCACAATCACGTAGCTGGTCAATGGCAGATCCTAGACTCAACCCCAGTCTGTCCGCAGTCCACATCCAGGCTCCTGCCCACGACCACCTTTGAGGCCTGTGCATCACTTCTGAACTGAAGGGACTGGGAGAAGTCCCTTCTGCCTGCAACTCCAATGTAGGGGCCATTGGGAGGTGAAAAACCCTGCTTCAAAGTAGACAAGGATCTTTCCAACACAGGTTTGCTCTTTAAGAGCAGGTTTGTTTTGTCCCACAGTTCTAGAATCTCCATAATAGTTGTACCTATGAGTGACACCTGGAAAATAAGGTAATTTGTATCTTACCATAGCATGGCAGTAAGGTTGAGCACCCACACTTATTTAGACATCTGCTTCCTAGACGACTGCCATGGACTAAATTTTCTCCCACCACCACCAACAACAAAAAGTCATTACGTTGAAGCCATAATCTCCAATGTGATCATATTTAGAGATGGGGCCTTTGGGAGGTAATTAGGTCTATGTGAGGTCATGAGGGCGGGGCCTTCATAATGGGATTGGTGCCCTTACAAAAAGACAGCAGAGGGCTTGCTCTCTCTTCCTGTCGTGTGAAAGCACATTGAAAAGGAGGCCATCTGCGAGCCAGGAAGAGTGCCCTAACTGAAACCCACCACACTGGCACCTTGATCTCAGAATCTGAGCTTCCAGAACTGTGAGAAAAGAACTACTTGTTATTTAAGCCACGCAGTCATGGCATATTGTTAGGGCAGACAAAGCTGACTAATATACTCCATTAGAATAAATAATAAGATTAACTGGAAACCTCTTTCTGATAAATATATGTAAAACCACTTTGAAGGACTGATATCGTTCATCATTCAACACAGCTTTAATGTCAGAACTTTCTCCATCTTCAGTAATTTCCTGCAGGGAGAGTTGAAAAATATTTTAAATTAATGTTGTTGGACAATCATAGCCTAAGACTTTTAAATTCATAGATCTGGTAGCATGATTTTTCATAAAATGCACACCCATTGTGTGGAGGACGTTTTCCTAGCTGATCTGGAGAAAATAAGATATTTCTCTATAATCTTGAAAATCCCAGGTCATCCTATTTCCAAGCATCACTTTACAATCCTCAATAACAAAGGTACAGATGGATTCAGGTCCAAATCTATAGAACACCAAACCAGAACAGTCACTGACCAGAGTGTGTCTAAATACTTGGGATTGTTTTCTTCTCAATGGATATGAACATGCAGAAACAAGAAGACTTTTCTTCTGAGTGGGTTAATTTTGAACCCATTTAAAAGCCAATTCAAGTTCAAGCCCTTACAATGTCTGGTTCAGAGCCATGCACCCTCCTCTAGATAGAGTCAGGATTATTTTTTCATGAATAATTTATCTTGCATTCAACTATACTAAAACATACTCCTGGGTGACCAACTTGCCTTGCTGGGCAATCCCTTCAATATCGTTAAATACATAAACACCCTCCCCGGCTCTCTTTCTGAAAAACACACACAGATGCAGAATCAACTGCATTGCCTGTTGTACCCACCACCATTCTGGAGCATGATGCCCTCTGATGGAACTGAGGTCCTTCACACAGCCTGTTTGAAGTCAGACTGTCCTCTGCTCTTGAGTTTTTAAGTCATTTGAGTCTTTCATTTTGATGAATAATAATACAATAGGAGAGTTCTTTTTCCACTCAACAGATCCCACATAGATCCAGCTGTGATATTGTTGGGGTATGGATTCTATCTATCATCTATCTATCTATCTATCTATCTATCTATCTATCTATCTTACTATCTATCTATCTAATCTAATCTATCTGTTTGTCTATCTATCATCTATATCTATCTATCTATTCATCCATGTATCTATGTATCTATCTATGTATCTATCTATCTAGTCTATCAAGAGAAAGCTAAGTAAGTCATGAAAACATCTACATAAGAGAGAAGACAAGATGGCGACTGGAGAGGAGGTTCCTAAAGCCTCTCCCAGAAAACACAATTGAATGGCCGTCCAGGAGCCAAGAAAGCGGACCCTGAGTGACAAACCGGCTGCTGAGAAATCCACAAATCGCAAGTAAACCTGAAGGCTGGCGAGAAAGGGGCGAGTCGGGGAGAGGGAAGGGAGCAGAGACGGAC
>PVJL010010987.1:0-45653 GCA_004026885.1 Lyroderma lyra
TTTTTGAAGTTGTGGTAGGATCTCTTGGTTGTACAGTGTAAGCTAGAGATTCTTTTTTAAATTATAGTTGACATACAATATTGTATTAGTTTCAGCTGTACAACATAGTAATTCCACATTAATATTTCTTAGGATGTGATCATCATGGTAAGTTTAGTAACCATTTGTCACCATACACAGAGATGATAATATTGACTGTTTTTCCTATGCTGTACATTATTACGTCTGCATTATTTTTTGTTTGTTCTTATAACTGGAGGTTATATCTCTTATTTCCCTTCACCTGTTTCATCCACCCCACACCCTCCCTCTGGAAACCATTAGTTTCTTCAAGTTAGAGATTCGTGGTGGTTCCAGTTGACCCTTACTCACTAAACTCCACATGCTGAGGAGGAGGTTTGAGGAAAGTTCTCATCACTCTAAATCTGTACTGATAACCCAAATATAGAGCAGTTTTTCCTGGACAAAAATACAGAATCAGGAATCATGATCTGCTATCTTATAAATGGCTATAAAAAAAGTAGGAAATATATTTCCATAAAATGTAAAAACAAGAATTAAGTTATTCATTTTCAGCTCTTCCTTTAGCTTCTAGCTGTGATTTTTTTTAAAAAAGGAAATTTAACCCAAATAAATTAATCTAAGTTAAATGTGGGTTATATTTAATCCAAATCCTATTCTTTACTAAGAACTGGGTAGATGCAGTAATAATAAAAATTTTTCTTTTTCATGGTTGATGCAAGTGTCCCCAGGGAAACACTGTGATGTCTATCACCGTGGTATGTGAATGTCCGCTCATCTTGCAGCCCTGTAGTTTGGCATACCATCAGGCTGCTGAAATGTCACACACTTTCTCTCTCTTCTTGCCATGGCCCCCATATGATTGGCCTTGAGAGAGTTTGATGGTCTTATCCAGTGAGCCTGATCCTCATACCCACAAGGCCCTTTTCCAGGTCCTCTGAGTCTGTTACCATTCTCTCTCCTGTTAGTTGAATTGCTGGACTCTATCCACTCACAGCTAAGGGCTACCAATCCCCTAGCGTCTTATTCTTCATGAATTTGTGAGGGTGGGCAGCTTGTTTAGATAGTGCTTCTCAAGCTCATTGTGCATGAAGCTCAGCACACATCATTTTGTTTGATTTGTTATCTTTCTCCTTAACCTGGACTGTACAGGTCAAATACTTAGGCTCGTCCAGACCAGATGAACCAAAGAAATGTTAAATGACAGGTGTAGGCATGTATTTGTATGATTTTATTTTGTGTGTAGCTTCTTACATGTATCTTAAATGACATTATATTATATAGAATGTCTAGATTATAATATTACATATTATGTCTATATTTCCTAAACTATATAAAACATATTAAAATAACCTAAGTATACAATGCTTCTAATTATTAACATTTGTGCCAAAAATATAAGTCAATATTTAAGTCACATTGAAAAAATAAACACAGCTTTCTATTGTGGCATCTTCTGTATTAAATTTAAACTATTTTGAGTTACTATTTAATTTTGACCTTGATGTTTTGGACTAAGTAAAAATAAATAGAAACACACTCATGCTGGGCCTTTTCATACTCTTAGAAGCCTTCTCCTGCATTCAGCTACCTCTCACAACTGGCAATTTGCCTGTTCACTTGGTGCTTCTGATTTTCAGAACAGCCTGGTCTAAAAGCTTATTATTTAAAGGCCACCTCCCTGAATTCTGGGGTCAAAATCATTTACTTTTTCTGTGTACTCTAATTATTTCTAGGTGGGTTATTATCTAGGCCTGCATTTTGCCAGTCTGGCCTTGTCAACTTAAAAATGGACATTTTATTTATAAATCTTTCTCCACATTGTAGCTTCCCCTTAATTTATTTTTAAAAACATGGTTTTGTTAGACTTTTAAAGCAGGCGGAAATTTCACAGGCTACAGAAATTGCAGAGGTGCAAAAAAAAAAAAAAAAAAAAAATCCCAAGAAGCCAAAAAAAAAAAAAAAAAAAAGAAAAGGAAAATAAAAAACCTTCTTTTCTATTTCTATGACTCAATATAACCTTGTTTTAATGTCTGCATTTGACCTGGTAAAACAAACAATATTTAATTATCTGGATGAATTCATTTGAATCAGGGGATTTCCTCCTCTTCTAATGGCTACTTATATGTTCTAAAGAGGTCTTTATGATTCCATGGTGCTAATGGGTGGGTGCTTCTGGTCTGGTTGTTGACATTTATCGACCTTGGGATTGTTGAAGTATTTAAGGTTCCTCTGGTCTGGGTCATCAGTTGTAATGGGTCACCTTGCATCCTTTTTGTTCCAACTGTAAGGCCTCTTTAGGTTGATCAACAATTCTAGCTACTTCCCCATCCTTGGTTGGAAACCCATTGGGAGCTTGTTGGGAGCTTGATAAAGACCCTGGGAAGTGAAACACATCTCTTCTGTGTTTTTATCTCGAAATATACTGAGGGTCTGTTGTTTTCCCACTCTCACCCCTGGCCCATTGTGCTCAGTTCTCTGGAGTAGCTTCTGCACAGCTTCTCAAGGTCAGTTACCAGTTCCTCTGCTGTCTCGCTTACCTTCGGGCTGTAGGCTGTTCACCCATGCTGAGGTGGGAAAACTGGCCGCTACATCCACGCATCGTGTAATAGGCTTAATGCCCTGAGTCCTTCAAGTCTCTGCCTGTGGATACTCAAAGTCACTTTTATCCCATTCAGAAACCTTTTCTCTCAATTATTTTCTTTCCTGTAAGTCTTAAATTTCTTTTTTTGAAACTCAGAAGCTGAGAAAATGAATGTTTTACTTCTTTGGGTACTTCTGCTTGTAAAAACCTTCCCATAAAGCAGTGAACACTCTTGTTACTGCTTTAATAAGGGAGGTGGCAGAGTCACAGGAAGGCAATACCAGAAGCACAGATAAATTTTTCCAAATATTATTATCCTACTTCTGTTAGTACTTCACACTTATTTAACACACGTAGATCATCTATCATGTTCCAGACCTATAGTTAGTGTCTAGATCCTGTGGGTAACTGGCTTTCTCTTAATTTCCCTATTTCTACCAGAAAATCTTCGCAATTCCCTCTAAGTCACTCTACTATGGGCCCAGAGCACTGGACACATTTAATTTACTGAATTCTGTGATGGTTGCTCTTTTTTGCAAGATGGTACCTAAGTGAGGGCAAGTACTATGTGCTGCTACACCCCAACTGCCTGTTAGATGCTTAATCAAGATGGCTGTAATGAATAATTGAATAAACTAAGTTAACTTAGTTACCTTGATGAATGTTAAGGGGCTCCCTTGACCCTGGGCTTGAGTGCCTGTTTCCCTTTTATACTCAAGGAGGATTTTTTCCTTTGTTCTTGCAAAGTGATTGTGAAGTCTTTTAAAAACTCATAAACATAAACATCTGCTTCCCTCAAATGACTCTTCTCTATTGCTCTTTTATCATTTATCACTGAGGGCTCAGATTCAGGGAATCCCATATGAACTCTAAGGGTAGTTTGTGAGAAAGCTGAATTGTATTGCTTTTTAAAAAAAAACAAACCCCAAATAATGAATTCCTTTTCTCTGTTTCTTCTTAGTTTAAATGTCACTTCCCAGAGAGGCATTCCCTGAATTGAATTAAAGTCTTATTATAATGTTTTAATGCTGCCTTTACATTTTCTTCTTCAAACTTGTCACAATATATAATTAGTTTACATTTACATACTTATTTTTGTGATTGGTTGCTTAATGCTTGGTTTTACCACTAGTAATAAGGCCCATGGGCTTAACAACCATATAATTATTTTGTGCCCTTTGTGTCCCCAGGACCTAACACAATGCTTCGAATACGAGTATATATATAATTTGTTGAAGGAAAGAATTCCAAGCTAGTAGGTCAATTTCAGTTTTTGCCATTAGCCCACTGAGAAGTCTCATATAGGTGACATTTGCTATTTATTTTGGCTACCAGTGGCTGAACCCTCTTCAGTGTCTGGAATTTTTGTATTGAGGAATTTCTAGCATTTTGTGTCTTGATGAGGAACAAAGATTGCCTCTTAATTTAAAAGGTACAGAAAGACCAGTTATTAATTTTGCAAGATTCCTTTGCAGCTAGAGTACAGGTATGACCCTGGGCTCCAGCCACATCAGCCTATCTCAGGAACTAGTGACACCAGAGGAAGGGGCAGGGAATTCTCTCCCCAGGCCATGACTATAGCAGCAGTGGTTTCTGCATCAGAACCAGTTCAGATCACTGTTTTGGGTATCACATCTGTCTGCTTGGCCTCCATTCTAAGTCCAGCATTCCCAATGATGCTTTATTCTAATCTCAGAAAAACCAGACTGATTAGCTTGCTATATGTTTAAAAACAATGAGGTATTTAATTCTCCTATATCCTTTCAAAAGGGATAATATAATGCAAATGTCTCAAGTCCTTCCTGTTGCCCATTGCACACTCTCATAAAAGTAAAAAATACGTAAAATGTGGAAAATATTATGGACTGAGTGATAATCTGTTTGTGTTGTTTTTTTTGTCAATGACTTTGGCAGCAACACAGAAAACAGCTTTTAAAATACTGTGAAATCATATGACTCATTGAGTGAGTAAGGATGGAGCTATGTTAAGTTCCCAGACATCTGCTAAAGCAAGCTTTACTTATAGAGTTATTGTTTATTTGGGGATTTAGAAAGAAAATACGTTCAGTATGAGCCCTGAGGCCTCCATTCCATTAACAAACAAAATTCACACAGACCAAACCAAATGCCATCTCTCCTGGGTCAACTTCTGCAGAAAAATGGAGAAGTAAGCAAGTGGGAGAATTGCATGTGGGCATGAGGCCTCATTTATGATTGGGAAGCATAGGTGAGAATTTTAGCACACAAAAGAAAAATTTATCCAATTGGATTTCTTTTTTTTTGATCGATTGGATTTCTAAAACAAATAATATTGTTGCTTTGTTAATAAAACATTTTGTCTCATTACTCCTCATTTATCTTCCACACTAGCTTGTCATGACCCTGATGTTGGGAATTGTTATTTTAATTCCTAAATAAGGGTCTGGGAAGAAGAGAAAGTGGCCCCTGACCTCAGAGAGCTCCATTCTTTCCTCTTGACAGAGTTTTAAGGAGCTAAAAGATAAAAGGAAGGGCTGCTTTTCCTGGAATTCCCTTATAAAATTCCAAGAGGGGTCTGATCACGCTTTCTAGTCCTGTGCCCATCCCAGAAAATAGAAAATAGTGTAGCCAGGGGCGTGCAGTCCTTTGGTTAACTTGTGTCCTGTGGTGCCTGTGGTGCTAACTCCATAAAACAGGGAGACTGGCGATACCACAACTGAGGGTATGCTGGGAAGAGGAAAATAAGTGCAAACAAACCAACAAAACCAGTTGTCTACTACATTAGAGGGCTAATTTGAATATAGTTTTATTACAGGAGGTCCTTAAATAACATTGTTTTGTTCAGTATCGTTTCCTTATAACCCTGATAAGATGCTATAGGAACCTCTTTTGTATCAATTAGCCTATGGTAAAACTGGTTTTGTAATAAGTTAGTTCACTTAGTTTTGCAGAACCTGTCAATGATGTTAAGTGAGGACTTACTGTATTTATCTTGCAGAAAGAATATTCTAGTAGATAACAGTGTAAGGATAATTGGAAGTTAGGATACTTTCAACTAGAGCCTGAAGTAGCTCACATTTAAAATTACAAACAAATAAATAGTGATGGAAAGAGACCTGACTCTGGGTGGTGAGCACACAGTGCAACACAAAGATGATATATTATAGAATTGTACATCTGAAACCTATGTAATTTTATTATACTAACCAATGCCATCCCAATAATTTTTTTTTCCTTGTACGTGGGTAGTTCCCTGGCTGGGAATCGAACCCAGGCCTCAGCGTTGACACAGCGCCAGCGCCGAAGCCTTAAGCCACTACACCATCAGGGAACTCCCTCATCCCAATAAATTTAATTAAAAATTAAAAGCAGTGCTTGGACTTCATTTGCTGGTGTCAGCACTCTTAGGTCTTGTGTCGACTGTTGCATAAACAAAGCAGCTAAGAGTAAAAATCCTATGTGGGCAAGAATTGTGTCTGCTTTGTTCAGTGCTTTATCCTCAACACAAAACACATAGGAGATGCTTAGTAATGCTTGTTGATTAGATGAATACGCAATGACCTTTCTACCTCCTGACTTCCTCCTGTTCCATTTCATTTTGCAGGCTAATCTTCCCAAGCACAGCAGCTCTCATTATGTCTCCCGCTCAAAAAGCCTACGAGTGCCTCACAGCACATGGAATTAAGTGCAAGCTCAGTTTTTGTACAAAACCCTGACCACATGGATGTTATCTTTCTCTCCAGCTTCATTGCCTTTTGTTGCTTTCTCATACACCAAAGTGAATTGCTCACTAGTGCCTATGTAAGCCTCATGCATACCTGTTTATACCTTTGCCCCTGCTGGTCTCACTACTATTCCTTTATTTCCACTTGCCAATGTGCAGGTTATATATACACCACATCTCTCATGACACTTAATCTGTCCCATAGCATGTAATTTTGTCCTCCTCCGAGCTGGCACTTAAATCCTATCCAGCCTTATAGGTAGTTACTTGTATTCTAGAGGGATGCAATTCAGGCAGCAAGCCATACTGGTATCCCCCACGGCACCTGCTAGCGTCTTGCACAAAGCACTTTCTAAAAAGAGTTTGTTGAATTAAAGTGAGATGATCTATGCTAGGTTCAGGTAGATGGTTACAGGGAACTAATCAGGACTACATTACTGAAGAGACTGAATTGCAGCTGGTGAGAAACTAGTGCATTTTAAAGCCTATCTTTAATTTTCTTTGGTCTGGAAGTTAAGACATGGTGATTTAAATTTATATCAAGGTGAACATATTTTCCATCTAATTTTTAAGTGGATATGGGCTGAGAAGTCTGGAAATTGCCAGGACACTGATGTCTTTTTAATGTAATTTCCTGGCCAATGTCAGCACAATCTGACAGTGTTTATAGGGTTAAACTTTGAGGTTTTGGGTACATTCAAATTCTGGAGTGGAGAATAGTTGGGAGATGAGGATAAGGAATTGTCATCCCTTCTTGTGGCCTAACATCTCAGAAGTCTGTATAAAATGATTCCCACTGGCAAGGTAAACGGAAAGATATTAGACAGACTTTCTTGGGGGTACATAGGCTACCTGCTCCCCCTCATGCCCGTCATTTCCCCAGGTGTGTTGATTTTGCTCTCTGTTGCCTTCTCTCACTAGGTGGCCATGCTGATTTGTGCCGGCTTCCTGATCGCCTGGATTCCTTATGCGGTGGTCTCGGTGTGGTCAGCTTTTGGAAGGCCAGACACCATCCCCATACAACTCTCGGTGGTGCCAACCCTACTTGCCAAATCAGCAGCGATGTACAACCCCATCATTTACCAGGTCATTGATTACAAATTTGCTTGTTGCCAAACTGGTGGTTTGAAAGCAACCAAGAAGAAGTCGTTGAAAGACTTCAGGTAAAATTTCAGAAGCCAGATCTGAGCAATACTGTCTTTGTTTCAAAATCCAGTAGGGTTCAAACCACTCTAATACACTGTCTTCTTAGGGTTAGAACTCATCACTTAGCAGGACTCTATTCATCAGTAATGTCTATTCATCAGAATTCCTGAAATCAAGTAATCCGTCAGGGAGGGGTTGAAGACATGGGTAGAGTGAGAACAGCGATTCTGTTTTTGATTGCAGAGCAACTAAGATATACAGCTATGTCCCTTTGAGCAACCATTACACACTGTGTATCCATCACGTATCACTCTTTCTTATCTGGGACCAAACTCAGGGACCAAACCCATTTTATACCAAGAGGACTCTTCCACATGGCATTGATCCAAAATCGAGTTCTCACGACAGGAGAGAGAGATTCTCCTGTTTGGGATATTATCAGCATTAGCTAAGAGTATATAAGATTTGGGCAGACAAAAGGAGGGGCGAAGGGAGATGACAGTTTATTCTTTTCCACATTCTTTATTTTATTTTCACAAGACCCCCATGTTACTCCTTCTCTTTGTCAAATAAAGAAACTGAAGTTCAAGCAAGGTTAAGGTTAAGTGAGCTGCCCATGTTTACACAGCCAGCGAGTAGTAGAGCAGGGATTTAAATTCAGGTTTTGTGTTTTGTTTTGTTTTGCGTGTTTTTTTTTAAAGTGAGGTTTCCTTTAAAAAGAAAGAAGATTTAAATGAAGTTTCAAAACTCGTTCATCTGCACTGTTCTCGCTACACAATGAATGAGTTTGGAGACCTAGTACCATTTTCCCTAAAGGCTCAGGGTGAGTAAAGAGTCGAGGACCATTGTGATATCGGTGTCCATTCAGGACCAATCTTAGTGGCAGAACACGGCACAGGTGCCTGAACTCGTGGTCTGAGGGGAGGAGTTCTGAGTCCCCTCATTTCTTACTCACTTGAGGCCTAGTTATTTTCCAAAACCATTTTCCTCAAGTAAGTATGGAAACAAAGAAAAAAGAGGTAAAGCTAGCTGTGAGAAGCTGTGGCCTTTTACCTTGTTCTTTCACTGTGCTTAAGTGAAAGCACTGCCCTTTTGACTTTCCGTTTCTTCACCATGTAGGTACAGGATCAAATAAGAAAGATAATAAAAAAGGCATGGATAAAAGGTAGTATGGTCATTGTGGCTGTGGTACACGATTTGGGGGTAGAAGACCAGTGTTTAAAATCGATTTTGCTATTTACAATAGCTCTGTGTTTGGGGGCAAATTTACTACTTAGAGCCCAGGATTGGGATGAGCTGCTGGCAATACTCATTTTCCTAAAAAATTGTAAGAATGACCAATATGCATGTGTAAAAGGGGCTAGGTAACAAATGTTAGTGCTTATTTTTCACTTGTGGGTGATTAATGCCATCTCTGTTGAATTGAAAAAAATTCAAAAGCTAAAATATATCTCTTGGAAATAATAACACTTAGCTCTTATCAACTATTAGTGCTCTATCCTAAATACAGGTAGACAGAATATTTTTAATAGAGCAGTCATGAGAGAAAAGAAAGGGGGCACTTCCTCTTCTGAAGGAGATGGGAATTTGACAGCATGGCTGAAGCAAATTTCATCTACCTCCTAATTCTGCCGCCAACTGACTCTGTGATCTGCACATTTGCTCACAAGTGTGAGCAGCACATAAATACACAGTACTCAACAATGAAAAGGGGAGTTTGTGTGGAAGAAAGGGACTTAGGGCTACAGACCTTTGGAGAAATCAGCCACGTATGAGGCAGTTCAGTTCACTGCCCCCATTAGCCATGTATATGTGTGATGGCAATTACTTTGCCAAAGGAAGACGAGGGCTGTTTCCTTATCCCAGAGTTTCAGCTTTTGGTGGAAAAATCAGGCAGTGGTGCTGAAGGAAGTAGGAGCCCTTAGATTCTAGAAGCTGAAACATCTGGGAAGAGCTGTTGAAGAGGTGTGATGAGTTGCAGATTTTAGGAGAATATACTTCAGGCAAGGGCAGAAGAATGAGAAGTGGCCACCAGAGGTTTCTTTTTAATTTTCCAAAGAAGAAAAAATAAATCTTGTTTATTTTTGTTGTTATTAAGAAGCTAAGAGAGTGGGTGACATGGGAGGCCCATAGAGAGAGGTGACGTGTACGAAGCCAATCCATAATGGTTAATGTACATGCTACTAGAACAATTAAATCAAGCTAAACTGAATTAATTGATATCCGTGTTCTTTCTCTTTCTGAGCTCTGAAATGTATTTGCTTTTAATGGGAGACCCTCTTGGGAAATAATTCTATTTCAAATAAAAGAACTAATGTGTTAAATATGAGATTGTGGAAATAAATTTTCAGTAACTGTAACAATTCATGAACAATTAATGGATGTTTCCCCCTCTGAATTGAGTCCCTGGAGATTTTAGAAGAAGCCAATAAACTACATACAGGAAGAACTCTGGCCAAGAGCCCTTTTTGAAATTTATTATTCATCACCCCTAGGAATTCACCTGTATTTTGTAAATTGTGCCTCCCTATCTCTGCTGTGTGTAAAATTTACCTGTGGACTTTGAAAAACAACAGCTGCCTGGACTCCACCTGCAGAGATTCGGTTTGATTGGGCCTTGATTGGGCCTTGATTGGGCCTGAGCTTCAGCTGTTTGATTGTTTCACTCTTCTAAATGATTCTCACATACACCATTGTTGAAAGCCAGTGAACTGGAGCCCGGGGGGAAAAAAAACATAAATAGTGAAGCTCACGCAGTCATAGGCCTTTCACCTGTCTACATAGAGACCAAACCCATTGTCAGTGACAGGTGAACAAGACTTCAGCTGCTAGGCCAATCTTAAATGGAATATAAAAGTTCAAAAGACACCAGAGGTATACAAGGGCTCTGTGGAAGAATATCCAGCCATTGTCAATATAACAAGAATGGTTAAATGGCTGGATACTTTCTGGACAGCCCTCATATAGTGAAAAACTGACACAGTTCACATTCCTAGGATTTTAGTAGCGATAACTTACAGAGAAGAACAAAGCCCCCAACTCTGGCCACCTTAGTTTGAATGATGTCTTTGCAAAGAATGCTCTGTTAGTAGATGAGTCACAGGGCCCAGTTGTGTGGTAGATAGGTATGCAGGGAAAGTTTTGCTAGAGAACAACAAATTCACTAGGGCACAGGAAACGTGCTGGGAATAAGTGACATGTTTTTAGAAAGCTCCACACCAGAGGTTCTTTTGACTTTGCAAATTTTAAATAGAATAATTGTCTTTCATCTTGTTTTAATTTGTTTTGTGCGTCTAATCTTCATAATAGTCAAGTGTGACATGATACGTACATATATGTGTGTATGTATATATATGTATAAATAAAATACTATTAAATTGCATTTTTCTCTGTATCTAGGCTGCACACTGTAACCACAGTCAGAGAGTCTTCGGCTGTGCTGGAAATCCATCAAGAGGTATGAAGATGGACACAGCGTCACTCATGGACACAATGATTCATTTATTCGCCTCTTCACCGCTATTCATGTTTGATTGTGACCACACTTGCTCCTTATATTTTTAAAATTTGTACACTTTCCCATTTTTTCCTTAAGCCAGGATTTTCTGGGAAATTCCGATGGTCCAAAGGAATCTAGATTATAGCATAATACTTTTAGGAATATTACTAGGAAGAACATCCATGGAATTCTCTTTTGTTTTATATTTTATTTACTTATATATAATTTTATATTTTAAAACTCATTGTCATGCTAAAGAGTATTGAGTCTAAGATATTAAGAAAAATGTTTAAAAGTTTTACTTATTAGGGTGTTATTTAATTTCACTATATCATCATTGTCATTTCTTAATGTAGGGCTGGGAGGCAGTTTCTGGGGTTCATTGAGGTGAATGGTCATTGAGACAGAGTGCTGGTATATGCTTTTCATTCTCGCAGTCACTCTCTTCTCATGCTGCCAGAGGCTCCCTCCCACTCTAAGTGACTCCACAAAGTAGTCCTCTAGGGAAATCAATTTTGCCTTTAGTCCCTAAATGGATGACTGTCTTATATCTCAGAATTTGAGGACCATAATAATTACCACTGGCGATAATTTGACCCACATGGGTTTTTCTCATTAAGGTCTACGTACGTACTCATATAGTGGATGTAACAGGTCATTGCCAGCTATAATTATTCAAGAAACAAGTTTAGAGAAAGTAGCTATACATGTGTTGATTCTTTTATTCATTTGTTAACTTTGTTCTTTCTTTTGTTCATTCTTTGTTTTCAACAAATACCTTGTGAGGCTTACAGGTAAAGAGCTGCAGATAAGAATGAGATGGCATGATTTCAAAGGCAGATCCCCCCATTCTTTAAGAGCTCACGAAAGGGGCAGGCGTATAACTACTAGGTCCAAAGTTTTGGCCTTGAAGTCGATGTCTATTTGACCTTCTTTTCTAATCCAATGAATAGGGCTGTTTCTTTTGCAATTCTTTTAATTCAAGCCCTAGGCAGGCATCCTCTCTGCTCTCTGACTCTATTCACCTCACCCTTCTGCTATAAACCCAAGCTCCATTCACCAATTCTGGTCCTACCTTTCTTAAAACAGCTGGTGAGAGAAATGTAAAAAGGAACAGAGGCCCCTCTCGTGTCCTTGATAACCTCTCCATTCCTTCCATTCAAGGATTTATGGAGAATGGGACCCTTCTACAAGTTTCAGCCCTCAGTACACGGCACCTGCAGTTTCTTTGTCTTTTAGTTTTCTCCAGAGTTGGGGCGAGGGTGAGGAATGAATTGAGTGTGTCAGTGGATTTAGGAAGGAGCTAAACAAATGTGCACAGAAAACACGTTTTATGATGAAAACAAAAGAAGTGACCATTCTGCCTGGGGCCTGGGGCTGCTTACCAAAGTCTGGAGAAAAGAAGCAGAATTGCATTGATTGGAAGAGAGAGGCGGGGACTTTGAGGTGTGAAAGAGCATTGGGCCATGTTGCAGGGAGTGGTCATAGGTTTCAAGCACTGAGTCAGACAGCCTATGTCAGCACCCCAGGTTTGGTGCCCTCTGACAAGCCTGTAAAAGGGGGAGAGTAACAACATATAAAGTCCCTTAGCCCCATGACTGAGAAAGCATCCCTGCATATTAGCAATTGTTGGAATTATTATTAAGGTGGGTGCTGGTGGTCAGAAATGGGGCTGGAAATGGTGTCACCTAAGGCTAGATCAGACTCAAATAGCTTGTCATTTATGCTGTTACATTATTTTTACCTTGAACATAATGGGGAAACCCTGCAGGATTTGATGCTGGTGAAGGAAGTGATGAGCTTTATAATTTTTAGAATGATCCATCTGATGGAAGTGCAGAGGGTGGATTGTCTTGGGTGGCACTGAGGTTCAAGAAGTGAGACTGGGAGTCCAGTTATGTGGTTTTGTCCATTTATAAGGGTCTGAATTAAGGAATGTAATAGAATGGAGATGGAAATATAGGTTTAAAACATTATAAGATGTAGGAGATCTTGGCAATTAATTGCACACAGATGGAGATATTAAGGACGCCCCCGGGACTTCTGCTCTGGAATAAGACAATGGTGTCTGGAGAGGGGAAAATGCAGGACAGAGAGTGGGGTTGTGGGGCAGACAGTGAGCTGTATTTGGAATGTGTTGAACACAAAGTGTCCACAACACAAGTGAAGCTATTTAAAATAGTTAAAAATAATCTAAAACCATGCCCAACGACACAGGGATTATAGAGTTTGGGAGTTATACAGGTAGGAAAAGAGGAGACATTGCTGTTTCAGAAGATCTGAAGAAAATGAAGTAAGGAGTTTTTGGTTGTTTGTTTGCTGTGGTTTTGAGGGAATGATTATGGAAATGAACAATGGGGGGAAGATTAGTATTGCTTTGTCTAGAAGGTAGAATTTAACACTGAAATTGCACAGAAAGTCCCTGAATGTAGAATATAACCTGACACATTTATTAACTGTTTAACTAGAATGTGTGACTGTGTTTTTTTTAAAAATATATATAACTTAAAGAAGCACGTATAAGAAAGGACTGAGGTAGCTACAGAGTGTTGCAGGAGGGAGGCAGGTAGACTTTAAATGCTAGGAGCTTTGGGGGATGATCCAAAAATGAACTTATGCTTCCAATTTGAAAAATAAGATTTTAAAAGTGATCCTCCAAAAGTGATCCTGTCAGCTGAGGGGTTAAGGCGTTGGACTCGAAGAAGTAACCCTCCATACCCTGGTTTCTCATGTTTTTGTAATAGTCTAGGAGCTGGGAGGCACCAGAATTGTTAGCAGTATTGATAGGGAATGGGAGAGCTGGTCCTTGGGGTAGGCAGAAAGAGAAAATAGTTCTCGAGAGTGGCTTGCATATACCGGGTTGTCAAGAATTATTGCCCCTTCCTCAGGGCTTCCAAGGACTTGAGAAAGCTCTGTGAAGCCCCTGAACACCTCTATAAATTTAATTAACTTTTACTTTACCTTACCTTCAAAAATAGGTATATTGCATTTTTTTGTGCTGCAAGGGTTGTGAGTTAGACTTCGATACCTTGTATTATCCGTTAGGTTCTCATCATGGTCCCAGCGCCTGACATGGGTAGGGCACTTGGAAATTGAATGGTTGAAATAAAAACACAGCTATCAGGGTATGAATCAGGAGAGAATAGAAGCATGGGATAGAGTATTAAATTGAGGATATAAAATCCTGAATCTCTCATTTATCCTTTATTTTAAATTCACTCGCTTCTGTGGACCTCCGTTTAAATACGACCTGTCTCATTAATAAAAGAATGGACGCGTGAACTTGCAAAATGAGGATTAAGAATAGAAATGCCCTATTCATTTGAAAGGTTGGATTTTAAGAATCATAGTAAAATCCAAATATATTTGGATTTTTTCCATTAGCATGAGGCAATCGGAATACATTATACAGTAAAATGCAATTATTTGATCCTTAGAAATGCAGTTGTCTCAAGATTCAATCATTATATACCATATTTAGAACTGAAATGATAACTGAAATTTTTGTTGCCTATATTTTCCCCTTGCAAAACACATCACCACCTTTAATGATCTTTGGAAGTATCATCCCCAAATCCACCAGGAATACTTCCCCATTAAGTTAATGCAAATGACAGGGGAGCACAAAGAGGAGGGAAAGAGGAAGAGATTGAGAATGTGCTGATGAATATTGAAGGGGACACTGTTGTCTGTGTAACAAAATGTCTTACAGACTGCAGAAATGTCAGAGGACATTTTATATCGAGTGAAGATATATGTCATTATAGAAAAAGATTAGTGAAGGCAGTGCGAGCCTTTGATTCAACAACTAATTTTGTAGAAAATGAGCCAGACCTATTGCCCAGAAAACCAAAGAGTTCACCATTCTGCACTCCTCTTGTGAACAGGGGGCAGATGAGAAGAAATGTAAGAGGTATAGGGGATTTGGTAAGGCCCCACATTGGCGGGCATGCCCAATCTCAAGCCGTTAGCCTCCACCACATAGCAAAACCACTGGTCACCACTGTGACTTCGAATGATTTTCCAAAGGTTGTAAAACTTTCCACATACGTGTGTATTAGGAAATGGAACTGTGTGGAATATATTCTGAGAATAATTTTATCCAAGAGATTTAAATCAAAACAAGCATTGGCTTTTAAAGTACTTTTATCAATTGCTTCGAATGTGCTTTCCTTAACCATGCCAGAGGGATGAGACACTATAGTATTATGTGTAGGGACATCCTTAGCTTGATTATAGACTATATGCATGTGTGTGTACACACACACACACTCACACACACACACACACACACACACACACACATATATATATAAAATTACCCTCACATGTACCACAGGCACTCGGACAGACACACATTATATACATTACATGAAACATATTTGAGAGCAAACATTATTCCAAATTATATATGTTATACATACATATATAAATTATTATTGATTTTTTAAAATTTTAGTTTGAACATTGGCCAAATCTCCCTAGGCAAATACTGTATTCGCTCATTCAGCTTTGAATTCAGGAGTTCATACTTAAGTGCCTGGAGTATACACTGCTCTTCAGAGATACAAAAGAAAGGGAGGATGTGCTTCCAGTTCTTTAAGAATTTGGCTAAGTCTTGACCTCTATCTATACTGTAAATGATTTTCATAGTAATACATTTTAAATGGGGATCTACAGACACCACTTGGGTTTGCTTTGATGAGATACTTTGAGAAACTGCAAACTATCAGGGCAGATCTTGGGAACTGATTTGCATATGGGCCTCTGTGCCCCAGATGAGGAGACAAATATGGCCTTCTACAGCCAGAGGCAATGATCCTCTGTAATCTCTGCATATTTGAATACTTGGTTTGAGCAAAGGAAAAGGTCATGAATCCATTTTCTTCCCCAGGATACAATAAAATTGGGCCAGCCATGTGACTTAGGGCCTTGTGAATTGCACATTTTCTGCCAAATAAAGCCAAAGGCATCAGAGAGACAGCACAGTATGGCAGTACAGAGTACAGTTGCTGAGTTAGCTGGACCTGATCTCAAACTCAGGCTCTGTCACTTACCAGTTATGCTGGAGTGGACAAGTCACTCGATCTCTCGGTGTCCTCAGTTGTTCTAGCTGTGAAATAGAAACAGCTTTACTGCATTAGGCTTTGTTGTGAGTCATTTGAATAAAGTTTGTAAGGCTCTTAGGACAGTTTTGCTCATTGGAAGTATGTCATAAATGGAAGCTATTATTAACATCATTATTAGAACTATATAATTATTCCAAGTGGGTCAGTGAACTCTTTCCTGAAGGTGGTAGAAAAGTGTTCTTCAAGATGTCTGGTCACTATAGATCTGGGAGATGTTCAAGCTATTTGAGAGGGTAAGAAACATGACACCAAGATTCTGTGGGGTTAGCCACTGGTATCGGTGACACAGGGAGCTGCCAGTGTTAGGAAATGCCACTTTGGGAAGAGGCTTGCCTGTTGGAGCCGTGGTTGGGAGCAGTTGGTAGTGCATGAGACCAAGAGACTAGAGGTTTGCTATATTCTAGTGGGAGTCATTGTGGAAGGAGAAGGGAGCCAGCGAATCTTGTTTATTTATGTCTCATAGAATGATCAAGATGATCAGCCTTTCGAATGAAGTCTGACATTTAAGTTCACAAACTTGCCACCATGCACTTATGTTGGCAGCACTGTACAAACAACTCATCAAGTTTCATAACCTTGATATATCCGTGTCTCACAGCCGTGTTCGTGTCAACATGTGGTGGTGTCTTTCTGTGTGGGGTTCATTATTGTTGTTGCATGTTTTTGTGTGCCATCACAAGAATGTCAGAGCTTGAACTAGAGCAACAAACAAACATTAAATTTCTTGTTAAACATAGAAAAAGTGGAAGTGAAATCACAGACATGTTAGTCCAAGTTTATGGGGATAATGGCACAAAGAAAACAGCCGTGTACAAATGGATTAAACGTTTTTCTGAGGGGAGAGAAAGTGTTACTGATGAAGAGAGGTTGGGGCAGCCAGTAAGGAGCAGAACTGATGAAAACATTGCAAACATTTATTGTGCATCAAAATTTTGATTGTGCATCAAAATCATTAGCTGACTGTGAGGAACATAGCAGACCAAGTAAACATCAATAGGGAAATAGTTAGGAAAATCTTAATTGAAAATCTTGGCATGAGAAAGGTGTGTGCAAAACTGGTCCTGAAGGAGCTCAGTAATGAACAAAAGCAAAGGAGAGCCAAAATTTGCCAAGACCTTTTGGAGAGGCAAGATGATATTTTGGGCCATGTTATCACTGGTGATGAAACATGAGTGTACTAATATGACCCTGAAACAAAGCATCAAAGTGCACAATGGATGTCAGTCAATTCTCCATGACCAAAAATGTTCTGTAAGTTTAAATCAAGGGTTACAATAATGTTGCTAACCTTTTTTGATATGAGAGCAATTGCTCATTATAAATTTGCACTAACTGGACAGTCAACCACGTTTACTATTTGGAAGTGCTGAAAAGGCTGCTTGAAAAAGTTAGACCAAAATGACTTGAACTTTTTGCCACCAACTCATGGCTCTGGTATCACAATTACCAGCTCACACAGCACTGTCTGTGAGGGAGTTTTTAGCCAGTATCCAAATAACTGTATGGAATACCCTCCCTACTCATCTGATCTGGTCCCCCAATGACTTTTTCTTTACCTAAAGATAAAAGAAATACTGAAAGGAAGACATTTTGATGACATTCAGGACATTAAGGGTCATACGACAACTCTTTCAGAAAAAGAGTTCCAAAATTGCTTTGAAGGGTGGACTAGGTGCTGGCGTCAGTGCACAGCTTCCCAAGGGGAAGTCCTCTGAAGGTGACCGTAGTGATATTTAGCAGTGAGGTATGCAGCACTTTTTCTAAGATGAGTTCGCGAACTCAGTTGTCAGACCTCATAGACACTTCGCAGAGGTGAGAACTCTATACTTTTCCGCTCCGGATCTTTGTGGGGATAGAGGCAGAGTCACAAATTCTCCAATAGTTACCTGGCCCTCTGGTTCTGAATGGGAGAGAGTATTTAAAGCACATGAGATTCCATTTTAAAGGCTTACTAGGATTTTTTACCTGCTAGTATCTATGTATGATGCTGCATACACTGTTGTGTAAATCTTCATTGCCCAGAGGGTAGTCTCTAGATTTGGAGCCTGGGTATTTCTTTGGAACTGGTTAGAGACATAGAACTTGGGTCTCTACCCTGACATACTGAATCAGAATCTGCAATTGAACTGGGTGATTTGAGTGTCCATTGAAGTTGGATACAGCAGTTACAATTCTTTCTCAACTGGATGTCGTAACAATCAGAACTTGTCTGAGCATATACCCCAGCCAATGGGCAGCTGGTGTAAGAACAGGGAACTGGGGTCTTGAAAGTATCCCTGGGTATATGTGGATAAAATATACAGTGGACTCTCAGTTAACTAGAACCCATGGGAATTGGTAGATGCTGGATAAGTGTAAGTAGACTCTCCATTAACTGGGACTCAAGCAACTGGCATTCTCAAGCAATTCGCAAAATATCAAGCAACTGGCAAAACCCAGCTGATTGTGAGTGTCAGTTGCTTGAGTCCCAGTTAACAGAGAATCTACTGTATATTCTCTGTTACACAAACTGGGATGGTCCTTACACACAAACACTATAGCATCTCATCTCTGTGGCGCAGTTAAGGAAAGCAGGTTTACAGTAATTGAGGTAAGTAAGAGAGTGTTCTGTGAGAAGAACATTCTCTAAGCTGTGTTCTACCCTCAGATCCAAGGTACAGTATGGCATCAGGAGTCTCAGAGGGACAATTCTGAGATGACAGACTCCTGGGAAATGCTGGGACAAGGGTCTTTCTCCTCTCCAAGAGGCTCTTGGGTGAATCAACATATTTCTCACAAACAGGGGTGTTAGTGGGGATTGACTACTCAGAGCCAACTTGTTCAAAAAGGAGAATTCTTTTTATGCCAAAAGTTACACTTTTGTATTTTCTATTTTGAAAAAGTCGTCCACTTGTAACACCCACCCTCCCCAGATACACACACCCAAATGAACAAAATCTAATTTTGTGAGAGGAAAAGAAAAGCATCTGATCCATTTGACAAATGAGCCCAATTTAGCAGCAAGCATGTGGGATTTCTCCAGACTGCCTAGAATTAAATCTGAATCTACACCCTTCGATATTCCATCCATGTAGAAGCAAAGCTACGTATGAGCCCAGATTTATAGAAATCTTCAAAGCATTGGAAGTGAAGAATAGCAGCATTAAGGTAGCATGTTATTCTCAGCACTCCAAAAGAGTGGAGAAATTGGCACCCTTCTCTAAATATAGGACCAAGCCTGGAAATTGTACAAACACTTCCAAGCCAGTGTTTTGCAGTAACTTGCTGCCAGTGGGAAATTGGCTGGGCATCCATCCAAAAGACAATCTGATTCTACAGTTGAGCCTGCATGTGAGGCATAGAGGCGGCCCTTAGCTCAGGGTAGGGATTAAAGCAGGCACTCTCCAAAAATGATATCTCCCCAAGGAAGAGGAAGATGCCCCAAGGTGAGAGAAACCCCTACCCAAGTCTCTGGAGCTATTTCCTGTTTTCGTTAGCTGAGGCGGCTGAACAGGCACTCATGAGGAGTCTGCAATAGAGGGTATGGACTGGGAGCATGGCAGTCCTGGAAATTAGCAGTCAGGCCGGCCTGGGAGCCACAAGACCAGGTAGGCACTGCTGTAAGAAGCAACCAGCTCAAAGTCATTTCTGGCAAGAGTCAAACCCCTGGAGTGTAACCTGTTGAGTGGGTGGGTCAGAAAGAAAGGGAGAGTGGAGGTCCATGGACAGAGTCGAGGAGCAAGGAAATGTCCTCTCTGATGCTGGATTAGAGCAACCACTTCTGGTCCAGGCCCTTCAGGTGGACACAGCCACTGGGAGGATTTAATGAGCTGAGACTTAAGTGGGCAGACGAGAGCAACGACTTGTCCTAGGGATACTTTGCAAAACCTATTTGCTTGCAAAAGTTGATGTAAAAAGGAGGCAGGCATGGCTTTTTAAAATTCATTTTTAAAATTATTGATTTATACTTAGCTTCTGGAGAAAATCCAGTATTGGTTAAATCATTATACTCACAATGTAGCAGTGTGAGCATCGCAACTAGAGGGTTCAGCTGTTGCTTTACTCCTTGGTCACCCTAAATTTTTTAGGGTATGCCATCAATGCCATATATGACTCACCAATCAGAAATACCTGAATAATTCTGAAAGTTATGTATACATGCAGTAGACTCTCAGTTAACTGGAACTCAAGCAACCAGCAAAAACTGAACCAATAGTACTACATTTATGTGGCATGGGTGCTGGTTAACTGCGAGTGTACTTACACTTACCTGGCATGTACTAATCATCATGGTGCTGGTTAAGAGAGTCTGCTGTATACAGAGGGTGCCATTAAATGTGTACACATTTTAAGAAAAAAAACTGTATTAAAATTATAATACTCAATATATATCCATAGCAAAAGATGAATACAAGTCACTTTTGACTTCTGTAATTAGAAGAGGTGCTCAAAACATCCAGACACATCTGACTACAGCAAACTACTGCTTGAGCAACGCTGACCAAACTGTCCATTGCATCACTGCACATGCCGTTTCCATTTCTTCCCAAAGTACCACCAGGGTGGCCAGTTTTCTGCGGTACATCACATCCTTTAAGGTAGAAGTCAAGGGTGGTAAGTCAAAAGAGTGTGGGGGAAACTCAACCACACCTCTTTGTCCTACCCACTGTATGTCCTGGTAAATAGTCTTGCATTCCTTGAACTACAACTGTGTTTCTGCTATTTTCTTTGCCTGCCCTGCCTGTCACATGGTGACACGAGCATTTGTTTGATTAACACCATCTTTTAAGCAAATGTCATACTACACATTGTTATCATAATTCAACTCAATTTTGAAAAGTAATACATAGATAACAGCTCTTAAAATGTGTATACATGTTTTTGGCACCCTGGTGGTGTGTGTGTGTGTGTGTGTGTGTGTGTGTGTGTGTGTGTAATACTAGAGGGAAGAACTGGAGTGATTTATTCCATATTCATCAGTTTAGTTGCTTGGTTTCATTCAGTGTTATCTCGATTTAATTTAGCATAATTATTAATTAACATAGTTTATCATTTAACATCAATGATTTTCTAATGAACAAAATTATTCACATCAGCCAGGCAGCTACTGTCAGTATGTGTTTCCCATTTCAGTGTCTTTTGGGGGGTTTTAAGTTTTGCTTTTCAGAATGTTTGGGATCAGAGTGGGAGCTATGTTATTCCAGAGAACACAGTACTGCAGGCATGTCCAACCTGTGGCCCAGGACAGCTTTGAATGCAGCCCAACACAGATCCTTAAAACATGAGATTTTTTTTGTGACCATTTTTTTTTTTTTTTTAGCTCATCAGCTATCATTAGTGTTAGTGTATTTTATGTGTGGCCCAAAACAATTCTTCTTCCAATGTGGCCCAGGGAAGCCAAAAGGCTGGATACCACTGTCTACTACTTTTATTTCTGATAATCAGTATATAAATGAGGAGTGGTGAGAGATCCTCTGAGGTTGTGAGTCTGACTCCAGCCCATTTTGTATTGATTCCAATTAATACAAAGAGGTAAGATGTGTTCTCATTATAGGGGGAGCCATATGATTCAACATTGTATATAAAGTCAAGACTTCATTTGCAAGGAAGTAAATTTCTGCAAGGAAAATAATATTAATAACAGCTACAGAAAATTAGGTTTAACCTGTGCAAGCATTGTGCTCGTGGAGAGGTCAACAAACTATATTCTCAGGTCAGAGCAGGCCCACTGCCTGTTTTTATAAATAACATTTTATTGGAGCACAGCCACACTCATAAGCTGACACATTGTCTGTGGCTGCTTCCCCTTTCGAGTAGCTAAGAGACAGACTGGTTAGCTGAGTCTAAAACATGTACTTTCTGGTATATTACAAAAAAGTTAGCCCAAATCTTCTCTACTGCCTTACATGTCTTAATAACTCTAGAGGATATTCTTTGTCCTCGAAGAGGAAATTGAGGCACAGAGAATGTATGCAACCTGCTCAAAATCCCACAGCCTGACAGTAGAAGAAGAGGGATTTCATTTCTCTTAGGCTGCCTCTAAAGCCTGTGCCTCTTACTACTGTACAGGGTTGACAGAGATTTTTTTTGTATGTAGATTTTCTTGTTCCCTCTTGCTTGCTTTAAAACACTGCTTGCTCTAGGTCTCTTATAATAATTCTACTCCCTTGACTGATTTACAAGTGGAATAGGGAATTAAGAACCGATTTCTAGGTTATTTATCTTATAAGGGGACCAATTTTGTGTTGAGATGATAGCAGGTGAAATTAAAATTCAAGTAAACATTATTTACTGAGTGCTACTTATGTAGAAGTCTAGGCAAGAACTAATGCATGACCCTTATATGAAAAGAGATCCCAGTTTGGTGGAAAAGCAGCTCTAATAAGCAAATGATGTTAATACATTGAAAGGAGTGCTATGATACAGGCTGCACAGGGAGCTGGAAGAGAGTACAGGGTTCTCCTAAACCAGCCTTGTTTGGAAAGGGGATGGGACCGGGGACATTCCTGGGTAGGAGCTGTTTGGAGGAAATTGCTGGATGAGTGTTGAAAACCAGAGAGGGCTTTGTGAGGAAGAGCCCACCCTATGTGAAGATACAGTGTGTTATGAAGGCTCTGAGAACTTGAGGAGGAGACAGGGAAGGAGTTACTAGTGCCTGGAAGCCTTTGGACATCATGACATCATGGCCAATGACATCTTTTGTTCCCAATTGACTGTGGGAAACAATGTATGTATTATTAGTACATGTAGATTGTTTTCAGATTTCCATTTTGGCCCATACATTTGTGGTCAAAGTAGTCCTTGTTCTCGCCAAAATGTGGCCATTGGAACACCTGTATCAGAGTTGTCTGAGCTGGTTGTTTAAAATGGAAATTGGACCCCACTTTACACATCCTCCATCAGATTTTCTATGGAGTGGTAACTATTTAAATTCACGTAATGTTCAAATCTAGTGGGTTGTTTTTTGTTTTGGTGGGGTTTTTTTGGTGTTTTTTTTTTGTTTTAGTTTCTATACTTAAGTAAACTAAACTCCTGGTGATTCTTACACTTTCCACAGTTGGAGAAGCATTGAAGGATTGTTTTAAGAAGGAGTAAGGAAAACAAATTAATCTGAGCGTAAGTTGATGAGGGCCTGAATAGTGGTGCCTGGGCTGCAGGGGAAGGGATAGATTTTAGAGATAAAAATAGACAAGAGTTGGTGATTAGTTGGATGTGAGTTGTGGGTAGCAAAGGATAAGGAACTGCCCTTCCTGCTTTAAAAAGTTCTGGCTTCAGTTATCAAAATAAAAGATAGGGAATATTTTTCTCCCACCTAAAACCACCCCTCCTCATGCCTTCTTTGCTGATCAGTTCAGAAATTTGCTCAGTAACTTCCCTGTTTTTCACTCTGAAAGTCAGCGCCCAGTTTAGTTCCTTGGAAACTCAAAACTATGTCCAGAGTAGTTGGTTGGAATGTATAGTTAAGAGAACGAAGATCTTGAGACATAATATAGTGTTAATATGTATTTTAAATTATCATGCCAAATGTGAGGGTGTCTGACAAGAAGGGCAATTTTAGTTAAATTAAGGTAGATTGACATGCTAGAGAGCTAATGAAGACTTATTTATGAACCAATAATAATCATAATATTTTTTTTTTCTGGGAGAAAATATTTGGTTGTTTGTTTTTATTATTCCACATTTCTTTTGATCAGATCCTCCAAATGAAACCCTTGGACTTCACAAATCCACAAGCTAATCTGTCATAGAACCCAGAGGTAAGGTTAAAGGTCACTCCCAAGTGTTTGAGGGAGACAGTTTTGAGGATGTTCTGAATGGCACAAGGGGATAGCAACAGACCCTGCTGTAATTGCAGCAAAGCCCCACACAACATGCTTCCTGGAAAGAACTTTGTTAAGGGAGTTATCAGACTAAGTTCTGTTTCTGCTCAGTCGTATGACCTTGGGCCAGGATGTGACTGGGCAGTGATGTCGAACAAGATGTGAATTTAACCCTCAAAGAGCTTATTTTCTAACAAGGAAGTGCAAGTCAGGGGTTGGATATGTGATTTGGCTTCAAGGAGGAAGTCCAGTTTGAACAAAAACTTAAGGATTGATTAGGTTTTTAGGCATAGGAGCAGGTGGAGGAGCTGGTCCCTTCAGAGGTCCGGCTAGAGAATATAGAACAGTTTGTACCGAATGGGTCACAGAGAAAGTAGGAGGAAGTTAAATGGTACAGATGACCAGAGAGCAGACCCTAGAGGGCCTTCTGAGTTAGTCTCAGGAGGTTGTATTTTGTTTTGGATAATGCATAGGAGTACAGACAAGGACATGAGTTGGGAGACTATGCTGGTGTGATAAATAAAAAAGGAGGTATGAACTGGAATAGTGGCCATTAGCACGTCCAGGAAGAAAACAGGATGAGCTGCATCTCAAAAAGTTCAAATCTATAGGACCAACTGTATCCAAAAAAGGGAAGAACACGTTCACAGGCAAACTGTACTGAGTGACAATGTCTATCCTAATCCTTGTCCTTCTGGGGTGTGTGTGTGTGTGTGTGTGTGTGTGTGAGAGAGAGAGAGAGAGAGAGAGAGAGAGAGAGAGACAGAGAGAGAGAGACAGAGACAGAGACAGAGAAACTGAGAGACAGAGACAGAGATAAAGAGAGAGAGAGAGAGAGAGAGAAAGAGAGATGATTAGGGTTTAAATTTAGTTTTGGAATCTCTCCACTTATAGGCAGTTTGCTTCTCCTTGAAACTCAATTTTTTCTTTTCTGCAATGAAAATAAGAAGCTTGCTGGTTGTGAAGAGCACGTCCAACGTGCTCACGGAGTGTCTGGCACATATGATGAAGTTAGCTTACAAATGTTAGTTCTCTGACCTCCCACCCCCATCCTCGTATAGCTCCTGCCAGGAGAGAAATGATTACGGCGAATATCAAACAAATGCTGCACCCTAGGAATACTGAATTTGAATATGTTAGGGGGAATATCCCATTCTAGTTTGCAGTTACCAACTACAGTGTTAGAAACCAGCACTTTCAGTACCCTAATGTACCCCTCAGTCTCATAGGACTCACGTCCTGCTGAACTGGGGCTTGTGCGAGCCGGTCCAGACGTAGTGCTGATTGAAGGAGGTCCGTCTCCATCTTCTTCTGGGGCAGCTTCACCGCGTGTCTGTAATTTGACTTGTTCTCTTACAGATGAAACGCTGGGCAGAGGTGAATGGGGACTGGTAAAAAATATTTTTATATAACAAAGCAATGCAAAGGAGTCTTCTACTGGCAGGAAGCACCACCAGGTTAAGGAGGCAGGGTTTGGTCCTGACGCCTTCACCACGGTATCTGAGAATCTCTCTTGAGTTTTAGGCCAACTACTGTTTCAGTGCAGATGGTGTGGGGTTTCTATGCTCAGAATGTGCCCACTCATTACGTTTGATGTGTAGATGATTGTCCTGTCCCAGCTGTAGGCTCCTGGATGCAGGTCCCATGTAGGCAGAAACTGTCTAGTTCTTGAAATTGAGTGACTTCCTCCTTTTTTTCTTCTTGTTTAAGGATCTTGGGAATGTCCCTGTTAGAAGTCTTTGGAAAATAAGATGTCAAACCAGAGCAACCTGAATCTTTTTTTTGTAAAGAGGAGAGTGAAGACACGTTATTCCCGTAACTCACTAGAATAGAATTCCCCTCCCTCTTCTTTCTTTTATTTTTTAATTTGGACTGTACAATAGGAACTAAATAAGAAACATTACCTTAATTTCAAAGGTAACTCTTAGGTGAAGAAGAAGGTCATTTTGCATGACCAGAGGGAGAGTGGAAACAGGAAATGTGGCAGATAGAACGAACTTAAGCACCTCATAAATTTTGAGTGGATTATATTAATAAACACATAAGAGATGAATGAAATCAGTCTTCCAGGAGACTATGCAATTGAGAAATGATTAACTCTTGAACACAAATCTTGGTGACAGGTGGGGTTAGCTTTTGTGAATTTTCTAAAGGTTAAGTGAACAATAATAGGATTTTGTTAATGCCCCAAAGTGAGTTTAAATCATTAAATGTGTGATGCAAATGCACAAGTACCTTTAATTGAGCACAATTAAAAATAACAAGTTTAAAATAATGATATTTAGAAAAAGAGAGCCATTGGGGAGAATTTGTTTAAAAACCAAGAAGTAATAGTTGCTTGGTGGCTTCATTGTTATCAGTAGCAATAATTCTCTTAATATAGTAAGTTGGGCACTTCGACAAGTGAAATAAGGTCCAGACCAAATGCAAATACCTTGGGATTCCGAAAAGACAGCTTTAAGTGAAAGGTGTGTGTAAATCTTCAATCAAGCCTATTACTTGTTACAAAAGGTCAATGATTGTTTGATGTTTTAAATTCCCTGTTATCCAGGGCCAATTCTGTTTTTCCTTCCGCCAAACCTTTGGTTGATTTTTGACTGTAGTAACCTATCTGGTAGGATATGAGAACAGAAATTTAAGCCACCTGGAATCTCCTTGACTTTTGTCACTGCAGGCAAGCTCTTCAATTTCTTTCAGGTGTGTGAAGAGCTTCATTTCCAAGTTAGTGAGAGAGGCAGATAATTTACCTTTGCTTGTGTAGGTCTGTGACCCTCAAGAGATTAGCCATTCCTTGTAGACTTCCTGTGTGTGTGAAAGTGAGTGCATTTTTTTCTGGTTTGCTTAATATCTTTTCAAAAAATGTTTATGGAAATTTGCAAACATATACAAAAGAGAAAGAATAGTACAATAAACTCCTATGTATCCATTACCCAGTTTCAACAACAAACACCTTATCTTGTTGACACATACCCTCATCCACTTCCTTCTCTCCACTCCCCTCTGATTATTTTGGAGCAAATAACATCCTGGGATTTCACCACCATTTTGTGAATGTCTGGTGTGTGAGAACAAGATTTCCCAAAATATAATGTACAGAAACCCTGTCCTATAATGCTGCTGCAAAAATAAAGGGTTCTGACTTCAAACATTTGGGGCAAATACTAGACACCATCTTTCCTTTTTGAAGACTTGCCCTGTACATTAATGTATTAGTGGTTCTGAGAAGTCTGCATATTAGAACACGTTCAAGTCAATATCATTCAAAGTTAACATTGAGTCTGGAACTTTCTATTTCCAGGAGATCCCATGTACATCATATGGAAGAAATGTTAAGAGATTATATTTACAACATTTACTGAGCACTTACTATGTGCCAGTTTTTTAAAAATATATTTTACATGTATTACCTCATCTAATCCTTACAATAATCCATTGAGATGGGATTTATAGATAAATATATTGCCCCATCTTCTGATGAAGAAATTGAAGCTCAGATCCATGAAATAACTTGACAAAGGTCACATAGTAGATAAGGGACGAGGCCAGGATTTACGCACAGGTCTATGTGACCCCAGAACCTGAGCTCTCAACCACCATGCTATATCCAGAGGAGGTGTTATTATGGCTATACATGATGATAGGAGCATCCTCTAGTGACCTTGATAAACTCCTATTTTCTTACAGCAACAAGGGGAACAAAGGCACAACACACTTGGTCAGATTCACCAGGCTAATGGTTTTGTTCAATAATATTCTTCTCTTTCTACTGTGCTATGTACTTTTTAGATGATTCTCACATCTATTACTTTAGATAAACTTTCTAATGCTTTGAGAAAAGGGTAAGACCAGCATGATTTCTACTAAGCCGATAAGGCAGAGGGAAGGTACATGTCTTGCCCAAGGTCACAAGTTTATTACAGAACTGGAATTACAATCTAGATATCTATGTCCAGGGCATTTTCTTTTGACTGTACCATCAATATTGCATTGACCCCTGGCTTGTTCTGGTTGAGGGAAACTGGAAGGCAAAGGAAGGAAGTGGGAAGACTGCCTTTATCCAGAATTACTTGATAATACAATTGTTCACAAGGGGTAATATTCTTTTCAAAATATTCTAGAGGCAAAGTCTGGTGCTTCCCTTGGGATCTAGATTATGCTTCTCCTGTTTCAGAGTAGGAAAGGAGGTATCTAAAGGTTTAGTTACCTTAGGACAACCTATGACTACCATCATATCCCTTTGATTCTTTAGACTGAGGAAAACTCAGCCAATGCTCATGGTGATATCAGACCACCTCACCTGTTTTGGAAGCTCTGGTCCATGCCCAGTCAGTGATTGGAGAAGCTCTGTGGTTCCTTGGGGAGGAGCCCATGATTTAGCTGGGAGTAACACCGAGCTGCTATTCTCATCTCTCTCTTTCCTTGTCAAGGTCAAAGTACTGCCTCCTAGAGAATGTGTTTGGCATATTCTCCTGAGTACAAATTTAGGCAGAAAACTTAAAATATTGGGCAATTATTTTCAAATGTATCAAATGCATGACTGTTGTGTAATAGCAGCAGAATTAAGCATCAGCATTATAAGGGCTCTGCTAAGGCAATCCACCTCTGATTAACTGGCCATTTATTCTGACTGAGACACTTTTGTATGGTGATAGGGAACATTTGGATGTGAGGCTGCTAATAATGAACAATATCACTTTATTAAAATAGGTCAAGGTAAGAAAATATGATAGGTTTATTTTACATGCTATAATTACCAATGGCAATTCAGTAGGTTTTAGTCCTGTATACATCTAGACTATAAAATTATATAATAAACAATCATTCATTGCAGATGATTAAAATACATGTTTCTGGATAAGTTAAAAGAAGAGAAATACAGCATAAAGCACCATGATCTCATTATTTATTATATTCCTTTTCATAGTTAAGGAAGGTAGAGTGTAAAAACTTATAAAATGTGGAGGCACCATGATATAACAAAAGGAACATTGATCCTTGGATTGAACACCAAGAGTTAAGAAATTAATTGTACTTTTGACAACATGTCCTTGGGAAAATCATATCATTTTTTTTGAGTCTTGACCAATGAATGTTTAGAATATTCACTTGCCCTAGCAAATCGGTCAGCCATCCACAGTTCACTTCTGGAGGCCTTAGGCACAGGGAGCCCCAAAAGTTCCCCAAAAGAACAGAAAGCTAGTGACAGAGCTACGAAATCAGGCTTGTGAACCAAGGTTCTTCCACCTGTTTTATCTACCGGAAGTTAAATGGGTGTCTTGTAAAATATCCTGAGCATGGCTGCTGCTTCACTAAGAAAATATTGTTAAGTGAAAAGGAGACCCTAAAATATAGTGAAGTATATGTAGAAGTTTTGGAGACATGTTGAGAGTAACCTTCAGAGGGATTTGTGGCGGTCTGGCAAAAGAAATTAGAAAGTTTGAGACAATTGCTTTTCCAAGAAGAAGGTAGGGTATATAATCTCTCCAAATGAAAAAGGACGGATACCTCACTGGAAGTCCCAGAAGGCAGACAAGGTTATCAGTGAAAGAACGCATTTATAATTCGGTGTGGAGGGGTGAGAAGGGTAGGTCAGTTGAAGGTGAGCTAGTTGGCACTTTGGGAAACTTCTCCTAAGTTAAGGCAGGAAAGGAGTTGGTGGGAAGTCTCTGTGGTTTTAGAGCAGGCTCTAGCATTTCTATTACCAGTAACTGTCCTTTTCTTGTCACCATACTATTCAGAGAGAATTTGCCATTTGAGACTCTCCACTGCTAAATGCCCAAAGGGATTTCCAGGTATTTTTCACAGTAAGTTTCATGTAGATTAGAAATATTTTGAGTGCAAGTTGATTGTTGGAAGAAAATTATTTCCCCTGTAATTAAATTTATCTCCTATGTTATGTCAAAATGAGAGGAAATGTGGACAGATTTCAGTTCACCCTCAAAGGATTACAAAAAAATACTAAGAAGAATTTCTAAAAATCTTTTATTTGGCATTTTAAAATTAAAATAGTAATATAATCTCATTGCAACAATATTGCACAAGGATGTATAAAAAGCAAAGATAATCTATCATCTTACCTCCAGTGTTATGTTAACACTGAGATATCCATCCTTATTCATACAGATGTGAAATAATTTAAAAAAGATAAAATTTTAGAACCAGAGAATCTCAAAGTGCTTGAGACTTTTCAGCCAGATGAGGGACAAACAGAACTACCTTCTTTGGGTTGAATCTTAGTATCAAAGAAGCTAAACTGAGGGCTTTGGGTCCAGAATCAGGCAGAGATCACCAAAGAGCACTGAAAGAAGCAGATCCAGAAGTTATTTCTAGAAATTTCACCTTTAGCAGAATCCTAGACGCTAGACTCCCCATCTCAACCCTTATCCCTCATTTCCTTAGCTAAACTTCCCAGAAAGAAGTATATGATGATATGGCAATCAGTGATTGTCATGTACTCTTAGTTGAGTTCTTATCACCAAAGTGCATTTAATATGCATCTTTGTAGCCATGGATATATGGTACAAAGTTTAGAAAATCAAGCTAAAGAGACACAATCCTGACTTTTGGAGCACAGAAAGGGAAACCAAGGACCTAGAGACAGATGAACCAGGAAAATTCATTCAGCAGAATGGACCAAGAATTTAACATGTTTGCGGTGTATGTGGTTTGCATTCTGTGGAATGATGGAAGAGAAAAATCTGGAACCGGTGCATATAAGAATTTAGACAACATTGGTATGGAAAGGAACAGTTCTCTTGCTACCAGACATGCAGCTACCTCTACCTAGTGAATATAATACAAGAAACTGCTGGAATGGAAGGTAATTTTCTCATGCAGCGATAAAACTTCAAAAACTTCAATCTGAATCTAATGGAGCATAATCCCATTATGCCTGAGTTATCTCCTTGGGACATTTGACTTACATTATGTTATCCAAATTTTAGGGTAATAAATACCATTATAGCTACACAATTTATTTGTCCACTCCAGGAATCATGAATTTGAGGAAACAACCCTCCTATCTATCTATCTATCTATCTATCTATCTATCTATCATTCTATTTATCTAATCCCTCACCCATCTATAACCCTATGTGCATACTCATATGTATATACATCTTTATATACACATATATATGCCTACATACAATAGGCCAATTTCTTATCCAAAATTTTGGTAGAGACTTGTGGTAATAATTGCATTATTTCTGAAATCATTTGAAGTGGGGAAATTGTGTATTTCTTCCTCTTAGAACAATTGGTTTTATTTACAGAAAACTTAGTAGTAATTTTTTAGCTTAGAAATTTTACACATTTCTTAGTGGGACACAATACAACGGGCCATTTTGGTTGTAAGTTCAACTGGGTTTGGACATTACTCTTATAGCTTTCTCTCTTTTTTGTTTTTTATCCTTTGGGTCTATCTAAAGTTATTTAAGGCAAGCAGTGAACTTGCTGCTTTGTAAAAACAATCAAACAAATTTCCATCTCCACCCCACTGTCCATTGCTAAGATGTGTCTAAATAAAAAAATGAATGGGAGTCTGGCCTCAGGTGGTAGTGTCCATATCGTTCACCCTTTGTGAATATGTATGAAAAGCTGTTGAGTAGATGCTAAAATCAATGGATATCTTGCACCTCAAAAATGTTGCTGTTCTCTGTACAGAGTAAGTACAAATTTCCTAGTTCTTGTGAACTGATAGAGAGAATCATGGTAATAATGTAGACTATGACAAAAAATAGGAATCTATCATTTGAGGCCAAGGAACCCTACACATGTTCACCAGAACTTCAGGAAAAATATCAAGGTCTAATATATTTTAAAAATTCTGAAAGAAACTTAGTGTTATTTGTTTTTTCTTTAAGCTTGAGATAATACATGGTTCATGCTTGCTAAAGTGTTGTTTTTGAAGTTTAATCATCAATATGTTACATGTATTATTAAATACTCACTCTTCAATATTTATAGATGAATTAAAAACAATGACCCAAGATAGAAAGGACATTCTGAGCAATGGAAGGCAATGAGTAACTTACGCTTTTCATTCATTGTGATAGCAGCTGAGATTTTTTTTATGCATTTATTATTGTAAAAGTGTCTTTGGAAGCAACAATAATTCCCTTTTGTAGATTGGTAGAATTCTGCATATTATCTGGGAAAGTTTTAGAAGCATATCTGTCAAGTCAACTTATACAAAGCATTTGTAAGTGCTCTCTGTGAGACTATGCAGAAGATGTTGTAGTTCCTGATTCATGATCTCTAGCCCAGTTGTGTGTTGAACTGAAGGGTACATTTGGCTACTACTGGGAAAAAAAAGAATTAGTCCCTCTCATCTCTGTCAGTTTCTCTTTATCCACACATTTAAAATAGTTTATCTCTTCTTTTAAAGCCACAGCTGTGCTATTCAAGTGAATTTTTTTCAGTAAATAAAATATACCACACTGACATTCCAAATCATTTGATTTTGTGGGTATTGTTTATTTTAAACCTAATGATTCAGCAGCATAGTGGGTAATAAATGAGAGGCTTTGACAGAACTAAAATAAGGGTACCTTAGCGTAAAGGGACAGGCCAAATTGCACAGTGCAGTAACTCTGTTTGCTCATTACGGTGATTTGTGTAGACTTTTCTAAAACCACAAGGTTTAAGCCAAAGTGCTCACTGGTTAGGCATATTCCTAAACATTTGGTAGCACAGGGAGATATCCAAACAACTTAGAAGATCTCTGGGAGTTATAACACTGATTTCCTTGTCTAAACAAAAGCAAATTCCCCAAGGTCATTGGTTAAAAATTGGAGCAATAAATAAATATTCTATCATAGCCTTTATGCCCTCATCTTGGTGGCAACGTTGTTCAGTTAGAAAAGCTGGTTCTCCCACTGACTATAAGTACAATGGTCAGTTTATATTGCAATAGGTGCTGCAGACACTTTTTAAAGAGACATACCATCAAATGAACCTAACATCACAGCAAACATCTCAATCCTGTACTATAACCATTTAAGGAAAACACAGAAAAACATAGGAAAGAATGTTGAAGAATATTGACGAAAAGGAAGAAGAGAATAATAATGAGAGAGAGAGAGAGAGAGAGACAGACAGACAGACAGCCAGACAGAGAGAGAGAGAGAGAGAGAGAGAGAGAGAGAGAAGAAAGATTAATATAGACAGATACAAATCAGCTTCCGTGTAGTGAGAGCCATATTTTAAAAACTTGGAAAAATATTGCTGCCGGTAAGTTTATTAAAACAAAGGCTATGCTATGCTATGCTGCAGTAATGACACTCATGCACAAAACACCCCTAAGCTCAGTAGTTTAACACATAAAAATCTATTGCTTGTTCCTGTCACAATTTAATAACAACGGGCAAAGGCACTCTGCTCCATGCAATCCTTTAGGGTCAGGTTCCTTTCATTTTGTGACATCTCCATTGTCAACATGCAGTCTTCAAGGTCACCTCAAAAGGAGGAAGTGAGAATGAAGACTCAGGAAGTGAGATCTTACGGATCATGCCAGGAAGTGTCAATGCATCACTTCCACCCACTTTCCATTGGCCAGAACTGAGTCATAAGGCCCAACCCAACTACAAAAGATATGGAAGAATGAATCTCACTGTGTGCCCAAGAGGAAAATGAAATGGTTTTGTTGAACACATGCCACAAATGGAAGTTATTGTTTTGTTTGCTTTATTTGTTGACACCAGTGAAGATATCAACTCTTACTATTAGTGCAAGTCTAAGTTCTTGTTAAAAGGTAGTGTGGAATAAATAATATTATCTATGGTGTAGACCTATAGACACAGTCATCAACTTGTCTCACGACATTTCCCTTATAACTTCTAAAATTGAGACTACAAATGACAGTGATGCAAATAAGTCACAAGTTCATCTCTCCGGTAGGAGGTCTGGTGCTGCTACGAAGCAGGATTCACTCTCCTCAGGGACCAGGCTTCCTCTCTCTTGTTGCTCTGCCATTCTCAATGTGTAGTGTCCATGGGAATGACCAAGATGGCCACTCTCTTGCAGAAAAGTGTGCTGGGAAACACTGCATCACAGTGCCATAGCATTTATCAAATCCAACTACAAACTTAGTATCTTCAGACAACACAATGTATTATTTTATAATCCCCAAAGTCGCCAATCTGAAATGGGCTACAATCAAGGTATCAGCTGGGCTGCATTTTTTTTTCCTCTTGGCTATAGGATAGAATGTTTCCTTGCCTTTTACAGCTTCTTGAGGCTGACCACAGTCCTTGGCTTCTGGACCTCTTCCTCCACTTTCAAAGCCAGCAATCGATGATTGAGTCTTTCTCATGATGCCCTCTTTCTAGTTCTGATGCTCCTGTCTTTCTCTTTCCCGTCTAATCTTCTTGTGATTATATTGGGCCCATCTGAACAATTCAGGATAATATCTTTATCTTAAGGTCAGCTGATTAGCAAGCTTCATTCCATCAATAATATTAATTCACCCTTGTATATTACATAACATATGCATTGGTTCTGGAGATGAAGAATAACAAGGGCCATTATACTGCCTATCACAGATACCAAGAGACAGAGCAAACTGCAAACTGGCCAGTGGTAGCATTTTGGGCAAGTGTTAGGTGATGGATTTATTTAATCCACTTACTCATTTACTTATTTAGGGAATATGAATTGTGTGCATGCTTTAAATTTGGCATTGAGCCAGGTTCTAAGGCTAACATTAAGGAATAAAACAAATAAACAAAACCAACCCTTTTCTTTTCCTCCTGGGCCTTAGAATCTATTGGGGGAAACAGAAAGTGGGCAAGTGAGCAGCAACACAAGTCGGAACACCGTACTACAGGGGCCGTACAGAAGCAACAGGGGCACATAGAGCAGCTTGTGGGGTCGGGGGGCAACTGGGAAAGTTAGTCCAGGAATGGGAGTCTCAGATGGAAGAGGGGAGATGTACCAGGCAGAGAAAATATAAGTGATTGACAATTTTGTGTATAAGAGTAACTAAGAATTGTGGGAGATGGGGACAGAATTTGGGAGATGGAAGAGTTAGAATCAAGCTGGGAATAGAATTGCAGGCCACACCAAGGGCTTTGTAAGTGATTTGGAGGCATTGCACTTCATCCTGATGGTAATGGGGAATGACTAAAGGCTCGAAGTGTCTATGCAAGGTCGGAGAGCAATGACAGGTGAAGGGTGGTGAAATTGGAGATGAGAGCAAAAGGGTAGGTTTGAGACATGCTTAAAAAATATGAGGAGAGCAGTGGACTGTCTAGATAGGATGAATAATGGAGAGAACACAATTGTTAACTCTGAAATATTGTCCTTGCTGACAAAGCAAAAAGAATGTGCGTTTGGAGTGGGGCTGGTACATGTGACATGCAGAGGGTCCCTAAAGATGATCAGAAACAGCAATCCCCAGAGGGAACTTGGACAGACTTTGACAAATCCCAAATGAAAATAGTAGTTTTTTAAACATTAGAACTATCCGTAGCCAATAAAATTGGCCTTCTCGATTTTGTAGTATAAAATATAAGTAACATGGATTTCATGTGATTTGAAAACCAAGTGGAAGGTGAAATATCATAACAATCTTCCCTTATAAAAAGATGCAAGCATTTTTTCTCTTTCATTCTATGTCCCATCTAAATATTCAGTGATGAGGAAATTACTTCATCTCACCAGGCAGAGTAATGGGGGATGTCATGAAAATCTATTTACAGTAGTACATTTTCAGCCTCATAAAGGTGAAGTGACAGTACACCTCCTTTGGAGGACTTCACACTTCAGTCATTTATTATGTCACAGATTCCTCTTGGTGTGAAATTCCTCTGATTAAGAATCACTGACAGAGGCAGGAGAATGAAATGATTTTCTTCTCCTCCCCTAAACAAGTCATACTTAATATTGTTTCAAGGTCAAGTTCAATTGAAAATAGGACAAAGTGATAGCTCCTTAGATTTGTACTAATAACTGGGTGTTCTCAGCAGAGGCCTTTTTGGCAGGAGAGCAAAGTCAACTTATCAAAATGCTTAAGAAAGCAAAATTGCCTGCCAGATAGGAGATCCAGAAGTTTCAGGGTCTGCTATAACTAGATTTCTCTTCCTTTTCTACGAATAAGAATGAGCCTAATGCACAAATAGCAATGCCTTGGTAAGTCTGATCTCAGATGCAGAGTCAAATGTTCTTCCTAAGATTTTATTTGTAATTTTATTTTAGGTGTTCTCTTCCAACTCACTTTAATATATATTAGAAAAATCATGAGAGGGCCCAATGCTCTTCATTTTGGTTGTATTTCTTTAAGTGATGGCTTGCACCATATATTACAAAAACCAAGTGGCTAACCTTTCAATCATTCTAGTCATTCAAAGCCTCCAAGACCTGGACAGTTGATGTTGGTTGGCTCTGGATTTAATAGCATGTACATATATTCAATTTAACCCATAGGCCTCTAATAGGGGCTCATGTATCCACAACTGTACTGACTCTCAAACAGCATAGCATGGTTAAGAGGATAGGCTTGGGTGTTAGCCCTGGGTTGAAGCTCAGCCTCCATCTCTTCCTATCTGTGTGATTTTGGGCAAGATACTTAACCTCTCTGAACCTCAATTACTAAACCAGGAAAATGGGGATAAGGCTAATATTTACTTCATGGTGTGTTTGTGAAGATTAAATGAGATGAGATGCGGAAAGCCTTTCACCCAGTTGTTGGCACACAGTGAGCTCTAAACAAGAGGCAGTTATTTTTCACTTATTCATGAGCCATCAAGAGAGAAAAAAAGGAAGAGACTCTCAAGGTTTGAAAAAATATTGAAATATTTCTCTTACTTTATAGCCCCTGAATGTTTTATAATTTGGAACCAAATGTCCTTCTGTAATGAATACAGCATCAAACTCTATTAATGCATCAATAGAAAATGTATATCTAAGAGAAATCAAAGAAAAGAGAGGCCATGAATGAAAAAGTGAGGTATGAAAGAGAAATTTCCTGGTGGATGTTAGGATGTTCCAAGAGAGCACAGAGAAAAGCCTTTTTGGCTTTGAAGTGCTGAACTAATTAGATCTGGAGATTAGATCCAGACAAAAGGTGGAAATGATAAAAGGGCCAACATTCTAAGATTCTCAGAGCAAAGAACCATGGGTAAGAGGACCTGGTTTAGCATTATTCCTCAAATGTGAGTACCAGAGAGGGGATAAAATGAGAGAATAGTGTACTAAATGAAATAAGTCAGACTGAGAAAGACAAATACCATACGATCTCACTTATATGTGGAATCTAAAGAACAGAATAAACTAACAATCAAAATACAAACACATTTTTTTGGACTCAGACAATAGTTTAGTAGTTGCCAGAGGGAAAGCGGGAAGAGGGGTGGAGAAGGAGGGAGGAGGATTCAAATACATGGTGATGGAAAAAGAAATGCCTCTGGGTGGTGAGAGCACAACGCAACACGTAGGCAATGAAGAAGTGTACACCTGGAACCTATGTAATTTTACTAACCAAATGTCACCCCAATAAATTTCATTAAAAAATTAAAACTATATAAAATAAAGACTTCAAAAAAAAATAAGAGATTAGAAAAAAGAGTAGTGTACTGAGAATCTTCTCTCTTCTTCCTCTCGGTTCTAACTGCATTTCATTTCCCAGGGCCAGGTCGACTGTGCCCCTCACACAGGAATCCCCACGTAGCAGATGCCTTAGCTCTTCCTGTTTGCTCTTCTCTCGGAGGGTCCACTGGTCTTGATGGTTTAAGACCTAATTTATACTGTAGTTTTGTCTTAACATTTGTCTCAGGTTGTTTTGATTTTGGTGATTGGGGTGCGCATTTTGTCTTCTAGATGAGCTATTGAATTTCTACCTGTTTTGTTGACATGTTTTATCTTATGTTTTGCCTATCTGGCCCTACTTACCCTTGGGGGTATATGCTTTCTGTATGCCTTAATGTCTTGTTTGTTTGCTTTTAGATTCTGTAAGGATGAATTAATAAACCAGTATGATAAACACGTCATGTTTAACCTAAAATGTAATCTTTTGTTGTCTCTGATCTTTATGACTCACTGTAAAGCAGACTTGATATGTCAGTCTCTTCTGACTGATATAGCCTACTGTGATCCAAGGTTTATTGAATTTAAATTTAATTCCATATCAGTGTCAGTTTAAATAATCTCTTGGAAATATATATATATGTGTGTGTTTGTTTGTTTTGTTTTTTGTTATTGTTAAATGTTCAGTCTTTAAGATGTTTCCCTTCCTTTTTTCTTGTAATATGGCCTCTGAGTGCATGATGGGGAACTTTGGGTTAATACAGTAACCTCTGGTTCCTTTTCAGTCTTTGCTATAGGTTGGTTGATCTGGTTTGGCTCTCAGGCTAGTGATTGCAGAGGTGTAAATTGTCCCACCTGACACTGACTGCTGAAGGCTATGGCTCTGGCCATTTGCTACCTACCAATAGTGAGTATTTTGTCATTTGGGCCTAATTTCCAGGTCCCATTAAACCACGGGCTCACTCAGTGTCTCTTAATTTCATCCTCAAGGCACTTGGGAGATTCTCTGCCTCCATGTGGCCTGTGCAGGCTGTGGGGAATGAGAAATGCATTTCTGTACACATTTCTCTGAGTTGCTCTGTTGTGCTATAGTGTGTCATTTTGACTCTGCCAATCATTTCAGTAAGTTCTCCCCAAGGTTTCAAAAATAGAACCGAGGAAAATCTCCTTTTCTTCCAGTGTCCCCCTAAGCCTCTGTAAGATGCTTTTCACAACTGGAATTTTGGCACAAAGAAGGTAAGTTGGGACACACCTTTCCCACGACCTTTCTCTACCTTTGCCTCTCATTACACTCCAATTAACCTAGAAAGAGCAGGCTTTTCCTACTTCTCATTTTCTAGCTGTGTATTTCTTCTTTGTCCCAATTCCCCCTTGGGAATATTAAGTCATGACTCTTCCTTCAGGGTGAAAAAGTATTGACTTTAAATTATGCAAAAACACCCTTTCTTCTGCCACTGTTGACTTTGATATAGATGATGCAGAACAGGTTGTAACTATGGATCAGTGAAGTAAAAACAAAACAAAACAAAACAAAACAAAAACAAACACGCATACCAAGTATATTATTCTTTTTATAAATGTTTAACTAGAATCAAAATAGATCATGAATTATTTTGGGAAGAAGAATATTTTAAATAAGTAAAATGTGTTCCAGAGAAGACATAAACCAGGGAGTCAAGCAACGAAAAGTTCCTAGTTAATGAAAATGGGCATCACGTATATTCATTCTAGCTGTGTAAGTTCTACCTCCTTGATAAGCTAGTACTTAACTTTTTTGACCAAGTAATGCCATTTATGAAAAGTGAAGAACTATCTTGCTATCCTCCAGAGTGTTTTCTAATCCTGGTATTCTGCCTTTTATAATTTTAGATATTATAGTGTAATGGTGTTCTGTTTATCTACTATTGCACAATAATCACCCCAAAATGTAGTGGTTTAAAACAACAATATTTTTCTCAGGAGTCAACCATCTGGGCTTGGATTCATGGGGATAGCTAATCTTGGTTCCAGCCGGCATCAGCTGGGTTAGCTTGAGGGATATAATAGAAAGATTAAGCTGAAAGAAAGAAAAATTCCAACGGAGTTTTTAAAATTATTTAAATCATTCTGATAAAGTATTTTGTGTCCTGATAAATTATGGAAAATAAAGTCAGTGAATCTGTAATTTTATCAACTAGATTCCTTAACTTCCATGTCTCCGTAAGGCCATAACATCTAGAGTTTCATCCATGATGTCAAGGTACTGAAGAAAGATTGCTCTATAATTAGCAGAGTGTTGATGTTAAATGAAGGTCATTATCTTCTAGCTCTTGAATAGTGTGAGAAGAATTATCAAGTTCTAGCACTAAAAAAATTCAATATATCTGGTTTCCTCAAGATTGAGGGCTGAGATGAACAGAGGGGAGAAAACAGAAGGCAAATTGATTGGACTGATACAAGTTCAGTGATCAACAGAATAGACTTTCTGTGTCATGGAAATTTTTATGTCTTTTCTCAAGAAGGGAAGGGACAATAGTGGTAACAATGACAATAGCTTACTCAACACATGTGATAAAGTCTGTATTAAGAGTTTTACATAAATTATTTTAAATACACCTATAAATACTAATAAGAGTATATAAAATAAATAGCTGATGAATAAGTGAATAAAGAAATGGTAACTAGTGATCTCCCAATATATATTGGTCGAATCAATATATTTATATTTTAGAAGATTAGAAAAGCAAGGCAATGAGGGGTTAAATATCTTTCCCAAGGTCACACTCAGGAAAGTGAGGTGAGTGGCAGATGTAGGATCTGAAATGAATTCAGATTATTTTTAAATTCTAAACTCCATGCAATTTAATCCCTAAATTATACCTCAGAGTAAAGTACTGCAGTGAGGTAAAATAATAACAATTGGACATAAAGAAATGAGAAATAGTTATAAAAGGAAGTTTTGTCAAGGAAATTTTTAATGTTGTTCAAATAGCATATGATGAAGTAAACACACATTTCTTGTGAATATTAGTTACAACCTCCTATTGCCTTCCGAAAGGGTGGGCTCTGGTAGCCAGAAAGTCCTTTTTAGGTCTGTGATTGGGTTGGAATTGGTAAATTTGAGGAATAGGGCAAGGAGATCAATCATTGCTCTCTATGAAAATGAAGCAAAGTATTGAAAAAATATGAGAGAAGACCAGAATTTGGGATGGGAGCCCCCCAGGGAGATGGCTGAGAAAGGAAATGTAACAAGACTTGGAAGAAAAGCCATATTGCTTAGGGCATCACAAGGTTATGTGCTATAGAGTTCTGAGCATAAACTATTTCATCTCCCAGTTTAAATCTCCCCTCAATACTGTAGCACTTGCTAATGTTTTCGGTGTGTGCAGATATTTTCTTCTTCTTCTGAGGAATAAAAGATGTTCTGAGCCCTAGCTCTGTCATGCCCTGAGTGGGGACAAAAGATACATACAAGGGCAGCTGACACCCAGGTAATGCTTGGCTTTACTTTGAGTGGCAGATAATGGTCCACTAGTTTCTATCATAGCCTGAGGGAAATAGCCTTCATAACACACGGTTTTCTTACCTTTGAATTCAAGCTCATCAAAGAAGACTTGTATTCCTGAAGTAGCCTTCCCTGCCATGGGGCAAGGTGGTGGGGGTTAGGGGTGGGATCAGTGTTAGGGGCTACACAAGGTTTATCTTATCTAGACCCTGACTGCAGTCAATCTTCTAGACTTCCTATGAGAAGAGTCACAAAGTCTATGTCTTCTGGTAAAAGCCTTTGTTTCTCTTACCTTATAATGTTGCTGGAACTGTAGACAAATTTTATGTCTCAATCTCCTTTGGTACCCAAACCCTCTGCTAGGCTCCAGGGAGAATAATAGCAAATAAGACAAATAGGTTTCTCTCTTCACAGAATGTATGGTCCAGACATTTTCTGTGAAGTGTTTCTTGTTGTCTCTTCCCACCCACCTTCAATCAGGTAGAGTTGAATTGAGCATTTTTTCCTTTGTGTGCTTCTATACTTGTACAGACTTCAACTAAATGATACATTACTGCTTCTAGCCCTTTGGGAAACCATGTGGAATGTCCCTGCTAAAATGTATGCTACTTGGGACAGAGTGTTCATATCTCCAGTGCTTATCCAAGGGCCCTCCATGTAGTAGATGCTCAACTAATTGTCAAATGTAGATGACAAAATGGAAAGTTGAACAAACATTTTGCTATAACCACTCCATGGACCAGGAAAAGAACCAACAGTCTTGGAAGCTAGCTTTCTGGTAGTTGTAGCATTTCTCCACATTCTCTAGCCCACCTGTGGTTCTGAGAGGCTGCAGAGTGTCTGTGGTGGAAACATCTAAAATTGCATTATAATTGGGCCAGGAAGCTTGTAATGACATATGTACATCATTTGATTAAATTATACTGAGAAATCAAATTCCAGGTAACATAAATGAAGAAAGAAGTAAAAGAACATTGAGTTCTCGGTATATAGTTATTAACCACCTATTTTTGTGAGAAACAAGGAATTCAGAGAGGTTAAGCAACTTGTAAAATATCTCATGGCTTCCAAATTGTGGAGTCAGGATATGCACAGAGATCTGGGAGACTCTGAAGGTCAACTTGCCTTCCAGAAAGCTGACACTGTTATGGGCAAGATCTTCTAAGGAGAAGCTTTTCATGTGTCAAGTAGATGACTTCTTTTGCTATCTCAGAATGAATACTTCAGAACCCACCTTTTATGTGCAGATGTGATGTGTCATAATGGTTCCTGAATAGGATGGGAAGGGCTACATACAGTAATGCTTTAAAGAGAACTGGTTGAATGTATTGTGATTTTGTAAACACATAATATAAATTGAAGGTGGGATTTTTGCAGTGCTCATTTTCTTTTATAGGCTAGAAGTTATGAAGTTTAAATCAGGAATTAACACCCCAAATATGAAGGAATGGTGGGATACATCATAAACATTGGCTGCCTGAGTAAATGATTTGCTCCTATTAGAGCTGTGGGCACTGAAATTGCTCTTGGACCAATCTTTAAAGGATATTACATAGTGTCTGAGTCAGGGAAACTGGCAGGGAATAGCTTCTCTCCTGTGGGCCTGTGCCTGGTGTTGGCTTCTCAAGAAATCTGGAGCTAACAGAAATTAGGCCACCTAGGGCTTTTCCTGTCTTGTTTCCTATCAGGAAATCACAGAGGAGTGGGTTCCCAGAGTCCAATCAGTGAGGAGGTAGTGGAAGAGCGTCTGAGAAATGACAGTGCTCTACCTGTGTAATAGCAAACCCACATGTGCTGTTGTTACTGGGATAAAGTCCGGCCGCTCACTGCTCGGCCAATAATCGAGAGACAAGGTTGGTGGAATGAAAAGCATGTGTTTTCAAAATGCCTGCATTTTGGTACGATGGCAGACTCCCGTCCCCAGAGGCCATCTCCCTGTTCTTAGGACAGCAGGAGGGTTTTAAAGGTAAGTAGGAAGAAGCAGAACAAAAGGAAAGGGGAAATTAGTCATTTGACTCGTCTGGAAGAACATCTCCTGGGGTTCGATTTGTTCCATGATGCTTATATTGAACCCACTCTTAGGGGTGATTCATATGTCATCTGGCAGAGAATCTCAGTCCAGAATTGCAGCCCAGTTGTGAGTTTCTGGGTGGCTGGGCTGACTCAGTTTTTTGCAAGTTAGTGTTCTGCTGATTAACTAGATTAACGTGGTATGCATGTAGCCTTGAGAAAAACAGGGCCATTTAGGCCGGCATCAGGGGAGGGAAGCAAAGAAAAATGTTTTAAAAGTTTTAAGCTAAATTACATTGTTGAAGAGAACTAAACTTTGAGTATCAAATCCTGAAAATTGAAAATACAGTGCCACCCTTACAATGTGGACACTGAGACAGATAAGTTGACCATGGTCTGCATAAAAGAGATAATGAAGGGTCCCTCTTACGGTGCAATCAGTCGGACTCCAGGTAGAGCTCTGTGCCCAGTTCTGGGCAAGGTGCATTCAGAGTGTCACTGATGAGGAGGAAGATGTTGATATAGGGAAAGGCTGGCAAATCGTGTTACCTGAGCAACAGTTGAAGGGCCTGAAGGTTTTATTTTATTTTATATTTTTGGAAGGTGAGAGTACTCAGGCGAACAAGAGAGGTCTCATCAAATATTTGAGGATCTGTTACATGAGGGCCTTAGACATCATTAACATAACTTGTTTATTCTATAGACAAGTCTAACTCTTGTCACTCATTTAGAGACAGAGATAAAGGAGATTGTTTTGTTTCACTCAAACCAATGGTTTTCAAAATTTCCAATGAGCTTGAGGAATTGGAAATGGAGTAGACGGAATGATGGGCTACTGGCCACAGTGCTCCTGTACTTCTTTGTTCTACATATGCAGTTTTTGCATTGATCTTTGTTTGAAGAAAGGACTCCACAGTTAATAATTCAGAAACTCTGGTTTACACTAAATAGCATACCCTATTTGCTGCATTTCTCATAGTAGGTGTAATGAAACTCACTCTCTGCCTCTTGAAATGCCATCAACTGCTTTTTTCAAGCACCTATCACCGTAAGTACCCAACAGAGAGCAAACAAGTACATATTTTGGGATTTACTGGCTCAGGTCTATTATTTTCCTCCTGACTTCCTTCACCACTGTGTGTCACTGCTCTATTTTTCCTAAGCCATGGTGTATTTTTATGAGAATATTCATCTAACTTCTAATATTTCTTCTCACTATTGAGCCTTCCAATTTGTTCCAAACATTTTTGGGATTGAAAAGGGCTAATTCCCCCCACATTTTAGTGCTCTATAAAAACTATTTTCATCTCTCAATTTCATACTTCATGTCACCCCAAATAGCACCGGTCTATTTATTTCTTACAAATACTACAAATGCATTCTCAGCTTGCTTTCTCATATTTTTGTTGAGTGCTATTGGCTTCTCCTACCTCCACCTCTAAACCCAGGTGTGTGATGAATTTCCTTGTGTGTTTTCTCAGCCAGATTCATTTGGGTTCTTTCATGCTTGCATCTTGAACATATCTATAATTTGATGATTTTCTTCCTTTGTGAGGTTTAGGATCACTGATTGCTTTATTATCAGTGCAGATTTGGTTTATCATTATTCTGAATTGATAATGAAGATTTAAAAACAATGTTTAACTCTAGAGGCTTTAGATGATGCCTCCCTTCAGCAAGATTCATTTCTATTCATTTGCTGATACTGTCAGCCTTCCAACCCTGGGAATGTGCAGAACCCAAGCCATTTGCAAGTAAGATTCTTGCAACATGATCTAAAATGCCTTTGGAAAGTCTGACTATATGGGCATATTGCTTACATATTTATTTTCTATCCCATCCTGATTTGAATGATTTTTATCAGTGTATGGTCCTCTCAGTTCCTTTAGAGAATGCTTAGAAATTAATTAATTTTCTCTTTACTACTAGGTTCATAGTTCACCAAAATTTACCAAGTAGCAATTATCAGGATCTTTTTTGTTTACTAAGCCACTTTGTTTTTCTTCTGTGCTACCAATTTTCTAAGGAAAAAATTCTATTCATCCTGAGTATCAGGCTATATGAGTCCAGTTTAGCTCAGCACTCACTTTGGTGATGTGTGGGCAATTTATCATACAAGGGATGATGTATGGACCCAGAAGTTAGAAACTGAGGATATATAAGCCCAGGTGAACAGTTCAGTTATTAAGTACCGTGGGTAGTAGTTGTTAATAACTTGTACAGTGTTCCTATATTAAAATGTTTACGTGGCAGCCAGTTGTGGCATCTAATAAAGCAGTTTTGGTTATTTAGAGACAAGTGACCCTTGTGTTAAAAATACTTACAATTAATTGACTCTTTTTTTAAAAAAAAGAATTCTGAATTTGGTACTAAGAGAGGTGAAATTTACCTAAGCTTTCTTTTTCTTCCAGTGAGGAACTGTAACCCCCTCATGGCTCTGAGGAAGAAAAGGGAACTCCTATTTTGCTAACCCCTGCTAAGGTGTTAATGAACAAATGGCTAAGTTGTTCACGTTCACCACTACTGATTACAGTATCACCTTTTCCAGAGACTTTTGTATCTTGATGGGAAACTCTTAAGGAACTGTATGACCTCACTCATATGCGGAATATAAAACTGAAAGCAAAGAAAAAAAGAAATGAACAAACAAATAACCCATGGACACAATCAATAGTTTAATGTTTATTTGGGGACGAGTGGGTTAGGGAGGGGAGAAAGGGGAGGGGGCGGGAGAGGAGGGGGGGAAGCTAAATA